>LOEQ01003478.1:175247-199675 GCA_001685075.1 Bramus lutescens
AGGGAGGAAGTAAGGAAGAAAGGAAGGATGGGAGGAAAAAAGAAAGAAACTCTCAAGTACTCATAAAAAAGAATTCATCTGTTTAAGAGGTGATGGCTAGGAAAAATAGTTCACAGTCCAGGCTGAAGATTTCTTGGTACAAAAAGAAATTTCATTCCATCAAGCCAACACATATTAAGTACCTCTATGAAACAAGAATGATGTGGTCAAGAGAGGACTGCTCCCCTGCAGACAAACTTTCCAAGCAGGGATTTTCCCATCCATGGTCACTGCAATTTCTCCCCTCTTTGCTATGGCCCTGGTACATGTTGTGTGTGCTCAGAAAACACATGCTGAATATTACATCCCCGGGAAATGAGCAACAGAGAGGCCACAGAAAATGTCATAAAATAACCAAACAGATGGACCTTTTAGGGGAACTGACCCCCGAAATTCCATTTTTTAATACTAGGGATCAAACCCAGTGCCTCCTGGCTACAAGGCATGAGTTCTGCTCTTCAACTACAGCAGGATCCATGTCTGACTACTTTAGAATAACAATGACCAATGCTGTTGGTGAAGGGGGAGTGATCAAGAGCTAAGCACTCAGCCAGGTGGTGGTGGTGCACACCTTTAGTCCCAGCACTCAGGAGGCAGAGATGGGCAGATCTCTGTGAGTTTGAGGCCAAAATGGTCTAAAACAGCGAGTTCCAGGACAGGCTCCAAAGCTACAGAGAAACAGCCTCAAAAAATATAAACAAAAACAAACAAAAAAAACAAAAGAGCTAAGCACTTGAGATTTCCTAACTTAAGGTCATCATTACCCTTATCCTGTGAGAGAAGGAAAGGTGGTGGTGGTGGGGTTAACCTAAGGTCACACTACTAGTGAATGGCCAAATCAGGATTCATTCCCAGGATCCAGAGCAGCAGTGTAGAATGAACTCTTGTTTACTGGGGACAGAAAGAATTTTGAAATCTCTGTTTGGTTAAGAAAAAAAGAAAAACATTTTCTCATACTAACATTATAACATTCTCCTCCCTGATGCTAAGAAAGAAATCTGGTCGATGTCTTTAAAGAGTTTTTTTAATTGAGGGAAAAAAGTTCTTTTTAAGCAGCAACAGCATATTTAATCACCAAAAAGACTTCTATTCCCCTCCCCCCAAAAATCAACCTATTTAAAATATTAGTATGGTGTTTATCTACTGCCTTTCTTCCAGGAACTGAAAAAGTTTAATATAGCCCATTAATATACTATTTTGGTGAGAGAAGAAAGCAAGCATCATTATCTATGTTTTAACATAAAGAAACAGAAGGGCAGAACCAGCTAGAGTGTGGGAAACAGAGTAAATATGAGTTCAAAGCCCAATACAAACAGGCAATATGGAGGCCAGCTTTCTCTGGAGGGTTTGCTGAATATGCATGGCTTCCCAGAAGCACTCACTCCAGCCACTGATGCGTACAGATGCTTAAAGAAGCCTGTGACATGTCAGTGAGCCCTGCAGTGGATAGCATTTTTTGGTGAAATAAAAATATTAGTTAAAGGTATTCTCAAGGGGACAGTGCAGCACAGTCCCAGGATGGAGGGAGCAAAGTTAGCTGAGACTTTCAGAGTTTTTTATCCTGCCACACCCGAAGGTGTGGCCAAGTCTGCTTTTGTCCTAAGGCCTAGGTAATGTGGAGATAACTGGTCCCTGGACCACACTTTAAAAGTCAATCATCTCACGGAGCTCAAGAACGAGGACAGCCCTACAAAGGGCAGCACTGGCACAGAATTCACCACATCCAGGCCTGAACCCCAGCACTGTCACTTACCAGCTATGTGACTGTCAACAACCTATGTAACTGGTTGCTTTGTACTTCAACAGATTCTTTAGAAAAAGATGGAGTTACAGGCATAATTTTGCACATGGAATGGGTTCATTTGTTGTTAGCGACCCTCTTATTTTATAGTCAAGCTACACTTAGCAAACTTCTTGAATGCTACAAAAACTCTCGCTCACAAGGTATCTTTAATTAGGAAATATTCCTTCCAAGAGGTAGGGCAGTCACTGGGGAAATTAATACCAGGCAGAAATCTTAATTATGGGAATCATCCTGAAACTCATAGGGCCGGGGACTTTGATCAACAGGGAATATTGCTTTGGGACAGGAACTTACTAGACTTGCCTGAAAAGTCCTCTTAGCAAGGGTAGGGACTCTAATTTTGATACATTTCCGGAGAGTTAGATAACAAATTATCAAATTTTAATGATGCTGGCAAGGACAGCTGCAACCAATGGAGTTACGTTCAAGAATACTTAGTCAGAATTTTAATGAAAAAGATTTTCTCCCTCCTTAGGTCGCACCAGAAGCTAGGATACTGGGTATGGGCTGAAGGATCACAGGATGATTAAAGCTGTGTCCACCTTTCTGAAGTTCCTCGACAGAATTTCTTACTGGGAACTGTGGAGTTTAGTCTTACAACTGCTGAGAGCTGGAGGTGATAGTGCACATATGTAATCTTAGTACTTGGAGTAAAAAAGAAAAATGTTTCAGAAGTTGAGGGCATCTTTGGCTACATAGCAAGTTTGTGACCAGCCTGAACTACACGAAACCCTGACACCAAAGAACACAAAAGGAAACATACTTTTTGTTTAGACATACTCTTAAAAATCAACCGTTTGCTGTCTTCACTGTTTGTCCCCTGAAAGGCAGTTGTTTTAGCATCATTTGCGTTCAAAACGGCCATGGCTTTATGTTTTCCCTGGCACTTTATACAGGCGAGCAGACCATGCTATGAACTTTTAAAAAGGGTTGGTCTAACAGAGTCTGTTTAGCATCTCACAAATATTCAGTCCCATGTGCTCACCCTGCCCCAGCCTCCTTCCCAGAATACACTGAAGAGCTCAGTCTTTTATTGCAATAGCCAGGAAATAAAGAACCCCATCATCCCTAAGTTATAATACATTAATAATTAATCTATAGACTGACTTTATGGGCCCCTAATAAATGACACATTCAGCTGGGAAGATGGTTCTGGTGAGAGTGGGGGTAAAAGTTTTTACTGTGCAAGCATGAAGAACTGAGTACAGGTTCCTAACACACTGGAGAAAATCTGAGCATGGTAGTGTACGGCTGCAATGGAAGCACTGTAGAGGCAGAGATGGAAGGATTTCTTGGAGCTTCCTTGTCAGCCAGCCTAATTCTGTGGGTGCCCTCCAAGCTCAGTGAGAGGCCCTGTGGAAAGAAAGAAAGAATGAAAGAAAGGGGGGTGGTGCAGGAAAATTGTAATCTGTCAATCATGTTTTAAATAAACACTGATTGGCAAGGCAGAAAGTATAGGAGGAAAAACGAGACAGGAAGTAGAGGTGATGCAATGAGAGCAAGAGAATTCTGGGAAGGGGGAAATTGATTCCTCCCACTTCTACCCAGACCACCTAAGCAGCAGGATGTAATTTTCCCCACTGTAAAAGGTCCTGAGCCACATGGCTAACATAGATCAGAATAATGGGTTAATATAAATCATAAGAGCTAATAAGAAACCTGAGCTAATGGGCCAATCAGCTNATCATGTTTTAAATAAACACTGATTGGCAAGGCAGAAAGTATAGGAGGAAAAACGAGACAGGAAGTAGAGGTGATGCAATGAGAGCAAGAGAATTCTGGGAAGGGGGAAATTGATTCCTCCCACTTCTACCCAGACCACCTAAGCAGCAGGATGTAATTTTCCCCACTGTAAAAGGTCCTGAGCCACATGGCTAACATAGATCAGAATAATGGGTTAATATAAATCATAAGAGCTAATAAGAAACCTGAGCTAATGGGCCAATCAGCTTTATAACTTATAGAGATCTCTGCATGATTTTCTTTGGGGCTTGCCGGCTGTGGGGTACTGGGCGGGACAGAAGCCCCAACAAACAAGCAGGCCCCTGTTCATGTTACAGAGAGGGAGCGAGGAAAGGAGGAAGGAAGAAAGAAAGAAACAAAGGAAGAAAGGAAAGGAGGGAGGGAGGGAGAAAAAAGGAAGGAAGGGAGGAAGGAAGGAACAAGGAAGGAAGGAAGGAAGAAGAAATGAGGTGGAGAGTGATTGAGGAAAACACCCCATGTCAGCCTCTGGCTTCTGCAACATGTAGATGCATTATACATGCACACACACACACACCCCAGACTAAATTAAAAATAATACGTTCATCTGTGTCCTGCATCTATTGAATATGGGCCTGCCTGTCACTGGAACTTGACTTCTCTGATAATATGCCCATTTTGTGCCTAAAATTTACAAAAATAGGAGCAGCCTCTGAATTCATACATGGAGGAAACAGCTAGCATGCAAGGTCTGATAGTGCAGTACATGGAGCTAAGCCTAATCTAGTCATGCAGATAAGAACATGCAAAAAAGCACTGAGATCTTAGGCAGGAATGACAGGTGAGCTCCCAAAGCCAGCAAAACTCTACAGCCCTGTGGCTTAGACTGTCTTAGAAATGGACCCCAGTCCCAGTTAAGATGCCCCCACTGATGCTATTTGGAAACAAAGGCTACATAGTTGGCTGTTTGAACTCAATAAATATGTTCTAGCTTCATTCCACTAAGCAGTAACAAGTAGTTCAAAAGCCAACTGGGAGATTCACACAGTAACTATGTTCAGCCTGTCTGTTGTCCAAAAATTCATCTTGGTGCAGTTCACTCAACCCAAGATCCCAGGATTTTTTTTTCTTGGTTTTCTGAGACAGGGATTCTCTGCCTTGAACTCTTGGAAATCCACCTGCCTCTACCTCACAAGTGCTGGGATTAAAGGCGTGTGTCACCACCACCTGGCCCAACCCAGTGTTTTCTTGGTCCTTCATACAATACATCCATAACAAATTAGCAAGCATACATATTATCTGATGCTACCAAAACCAGTTTCACTTTAATATCCTGCTGTTTAAATTTGATTTTTATGTTAAAGATGAAGCCCAGGAGAAAAATTTTTAATCTTGTATTGGCCATTCAATAATCTAAATCTGACACTTTAAATATACACAACAACATTTAGTCAATTAAGACATCACCTTTGTACAATTCTATGTTAACTTTTGTCATAAGAGCATTTTAAAAATGCAATGTCTCTTTAGAAAGTAGTCTTAATTGACTGAATGTTGTCATGTGTATTTAAAGTTGCTTGCATCTTGTTATCTGGGGTCCATGTATTGGCTACAAACTACATAGTCTAGCTCTGCTTCATTTGCCTTCAAAGATCCATGCATTTCCTTAGAAAAATACTTTTACTTCTATTGGTGTGCATGTGTCTGTGTGCACGCATATCAGTGCAGGTGCCCATGTAGGTCAGAGAGGTGGAATGCCCCCTGGAGCTTGAGTTGTGCATATGTGAGTAGACCAACATGCATACTAGAAACTGAACATGGGCAAACACAGTACATGCTATTTTGATAATGGGGAATGGGAGCAGCAACACAAAGTCTATAACTTAACCCATCATCTTCATGCCATTCCCTTTTTTTTACCAGTTTTTGCAAAATGAGTAAGAGCTGCAAAGTCCAAGAGAACAGATGAGCACACGTTACTGAGAAATTATTTCTAAGGTCTACTAGCATTGTTCCCTTCTAAGCCCCGAGTTAAGACCCACATACACAGGGTAACAGCCAGAGACTCCTTCAGAAAGGGTCTCCATTCTCTGCAGTTCCATTTCTGCAGGTTTCGCCTCTCTGAATTGGCCTGCCTGCTCGTGGCTGTATCCACTGTTTACTAACGGAGGGGGCTAGACTATGTACTGGGCTTGTGTATTTACCTTTGCATCAGTGGGGTTTTCTGAAACTTCTGCAAACAGGTACTTTCACCTCATGAAAGGTTTCCTGGGAATTGAATAAAGAGAAACAGACACCTACGTGGGAAATGAAAATACTATTTTCATGGCACATTCATCTTCTGTTGTCTCCAGGGAGAGGGAGATAAACACACTGAGAAGAGATCAGTATTTGGACTGCCTTGAACTCCATCCTTGCCTTCCTTGCCAAGTTATTTTATGTTGGAAGTTCAGTTTCCAGATCCACACAAAGAGATAGGAGCCAACTCCTTCACAAATGAATCCAGATATGATGTTTGGGAAAGCACATTTATGGGATTTACGAAAGGCTGCCATCATAATATTAATGCCGTTACTAGAAACCTGTGAATTATGTCTACAGATAGAGGAAGACTACCATGGCCACCTGTTCAGCACTTGTTGGAGTACTTTTTTATCTTTACTGCAATGTTAATTTCTCCTTCCAACCCTCCCAGTATGGAGGAATTCTGAAGACCGAATGAGGTAACGTCAGTGTCTTATGACATCAGCACACTGCCAGAAAACCCAAGCTAACCCCAACCCTGACAGCCTCAGCCAGGGTCTCCTCACTCTAAGAGGGACTTGCACTAGTTCGTTCCCCTCATTGGAGCAGCCGTTGTTGATGCTCTGTCCATGCCAAAGAGACCTGCCACTGTGAAGGCTGATTCGCAGGAAACTGGCTGTCTCCCACTGCCCTGCCTTTTTGCTTTGCCGTGTGAAAACTCTGACTCCATAGAAACAGAACCAAGAAATGCAATGCAGGAGGTAGGGCAGGGGCTGAATCAAAGATGGATGAAAATAGTTCACCTCCTCATGGTAGTACTTCTCATATACTCTCTAGATTACCCAGCTAGTCCTCAGAAGATTAGACCCACTTCTCTATAGTGGTAATCCATTCATTCATGATCCCTAAGGGATCCAGACCCGTCTCTCCCATTTCCTGTGTTGTTTGATTGTTTGTTTATTTGTTTTCACTTGGACTTCCTGGCTCTCTTTCCAGATAAATAACCCTGTATCCTTGTCTCAAGGTCTCCTCCTGTGGAGATCCCAAGTAAGATACCAAACAGAGTAGGATGCACCTGACTTGCCAAGACTATCATTAGCCCTTGCTGGGGATCTAAATGGTCCTTGCCAGCATAAGTGAGTATCTGGCATTAGCAGCTTCTCTAGTGAAAGCAATCACATCAGCTGTGTCTTTGTAGTGTCTCTATTCTCTATATTCCCTGAGCAGCAGAAATCTTCTACTAAAATATTGAAAAATGTCTACAGTTCAGTATTTCTATTATTAACAAACCTACCTATGTATTCTAGTGGATGCAGATACCTTGTAAAACTATAAAGCATTATCTCTACTGTACTGTCCTCAGCATCTGTTTGAGAACTGGATTGTCCTTCAGCTTCCCTGTCCTCATGATTACTGGATCCTTTTCTATCTGATCTTAGATTCAACTGCAGACCCATTTCATGCTGACCCAAACCTGAAAATGCAAATGAGATACTGCCTTTGGCTCTCCACCCATCCGTAATCTAGTTGAGAAGACAATCGCATGCATAAACAGCTCTGATTTAAGATGAGCCCAGGCTAGCACTGGAAAACAAGCACAGAAGGCAATATACTGGGGGAAAAAGGAGATTTGTTTTCAAAGAGAGGACCAGGAAAAGCTTGGGCATTAAGCCATTTATAGACTTGGTGCCATCTCACAGAGCTAGGCAACATGGCCAGTAAAAGCATAAACACTAATGTGAAGGCATGCAAAAAATGCCTTTAGCCCTGCAAACAATCTGTAGCTACAAGAGTGTTTATGTGAGTGACACAGTTTGTGTGTACTGCAGAGTTCCTGCAGGGAACCCTTCCAAATGGTTACCAGAGTATGTTACTTATTAGTGAGTAGACAGCGGCAGCTCAAGTAGAGAAGATAGGCCACGTTGAAGCAATGGTAACAATTTGCAGGGAGAGCAGGCTGATCCAGGGGAACAGCACTCAGGTTCACATCCATGTATTTTCTCCATGCTTGTAGTGAAGCAGTTTCTTGGTATACAAAAGCAAGGCTGGTCCATCTTGTACTGAGATACATCTCATTTTTAGTTGTCATAGTTCACAAGCAAGACAGCATGTGCTGATTTCACAAAGTGCTCCAACAACCCTTACCTAGGCATTCCCAGTTCTACCCCATCATTATGGGACCCATGAGTGGTCAAGTCATGAGGATTATGCTCCCTAAATCCCTAGCCATCTCCTTAGTTTTACCACTTAGTGTTATGCAGGTAAATTCCATTTGAATTTTCGTCATTTCCACTCGTCTCCTGCCTTCCATTTCTTTCCTTTACAATATGGGCTTTGTTCCGCTGCTGTTATCCTCCTGAATCCCAGGATCAAGCCATCTAGTGAATGGCTGAAAGAAGCAGTAGTGCCACAGACAGGCTTGAGTTTATGTCTTGGCTCTAGAGATTAAAATTCAAAGATATACTTCTGGAATTGGCAAATGGCTCCCATTGCCTCAGTACATAATATGTTGTCATACAGTCACACCCACACATTTACATATTACCTATGTTTGCTTCTCTCCAGAGAGGAGAAAATTAAGTAGCTTTAACACAGACTGAATAAAACACAAAGCCTAAACATACTAGCTACAGAAAACCTTTGCCCTGGTATGAGAGAAGTATCAGAGATTAATAAAAACTTAAGAAAGAAATCCCAATGTGCATGCATAATATAAATGCTTTGTGAAAGTCAAATATTATAATTACCATTATTGTTTCAGAATTACTAGTCATTGACCCGCATGAAGTCAGAACTCTGCATCCATGAATTCTCTGCAAAGGCAGATGCTCAAGGCACACTGGACGTTCCAGCTCCTGGATCACTCCTTCCCACACATTTTCTATGAGGCTTGAGATGCGGCATTGTGTCTTTCTCCGCTCCCTTCTCCTGAAGCCTCGTTAGGTCTAGACTTGCTCAAGTGTCCAATTCTCAGTACCACGGGCTCCGAAGAAGAGTACAAATGGGCCTTTCCTCCTAAATTCCAAATCCCAATCAAATGGAGGACATAAATGCAACCTGAAACCAAGATTAAAGATTTTAAAAACTTTATAATTAAAACAAATGTCAAATTATGGGATTTTCAGGCCAAAAGCAAACCATAAAAATCCAGTTGTCTTATTTATTATAAATTAGGTGGTCACTTTTTTTCAATGAGTATTATCAACTTGTAACTAAAACTCATTTTCTCTTCTTTTTAAGCATTTCTTTTCACATTTCATCACCAGAGTTAAGGACTGTCCCAGGCAACATTCATCTCTGCATCTCCTTATTCCATCGTTTAGTCATTGTTCTGATATTGACTAAGCATCCTAAAGTGGGATGTATTGACCAAAGTTCTAGGGACACAGTAAAGAATGAGCAACAACTCACGTGCAAAATGAAGATAAATATTCATGCAACTAAATGTTCATTAGGAGAAATGAAAACTAAATTCCAACATTAGTATTCAGACTTAATATAAAAGGCTTTCTTTGACACACGTTCCCACTGTGATTCATCCTTTTGTGACAAATCCAAAAGATGGGGTCAAGTGATCAAGTAATGGAACCTCTGAAAAATAAGTCAAATCAAACCTTATCTCTCATTACTGTGTTATTTTTTAATTGCCACTCAAAGTGATGGATTTCATTGTGGTTTAATAGCCAGATGTTATTATGTTGTTCTTACTCTCCCCTCTCCTCCACAGCCCTCTGTCATCCTCCAGATGTTATTATGTTGTTCTTACTCTCCCCTCTCCTCCGCAGCCCTCTGTCATTCCCCAGTTGTTATTAGATGTTGTTCTTACTCTCCCCTCTCCTCCACAGCCCTCTGTCATCCTCCAGATGTTATTATGTTGTTCTTACTCTCCCCTCTCCTCCACAGCACTCCATCATTTTCCCCTTTCCCCTCTTGTACTTCCTTTCTTCTAAGTCCTTCCTCCTTCTGCTTTCCTGTCTCATGGAATTTCATTCCCTCTTCTCATTCCCCTAACACCATCATGATTTTTCAAATGTCATAACCTACACACACTGCACATGCATATATAGCTTAAATATTTATTCCATATAAAAATGTGAGAACGCATGCATTACTTTTTTCTGAAACTGGCTTATTTCACTAACTCTAATAATCTCTAGTTTTGTTCATTTTCCTGCAAATATAATGTTTTCAATATTTGGCAGTGAAATATTTTAAGAGCCAAGCTAAAGGCATATTGAAAGGAGATGGGTGATCTCTTGCCAACATTTTTTGCTGGCTTTTTATCAACCTATATTATTGTTGTTGTTATTGCTGCTTTTATTCTCTTCTATAGCACATCCCATTTTAATAGCTGAAAAATAATTCTCTTGGGTTTTCTTTATCCAGTCATCTGTTTATGGACATCTAGGCTACAATCACAGTAACTATTGTGAATACTATAAATAGGAATTTGCAAATATTTGTGTGATGCATTGAATTAGGGTCTGTCAGTGATGAACAAGTATAGTGGTACCTATGAAAATTTAATTTTAGATTTTGAGAGAAACCTGGACGCTGAATTCTACAATTATTGTACCAATTAACATTCTAACCAATAGAGTGTAGCAGTTGGTTCTTCCTCATATCTTTGCCTTGTTTTTTTTCATGATAGTTATTCTGACTGAGGTGAAAGACAGTGGCAAAGCAGCTTCAGTTTGTATTTCCTAGATGACTAAGAATGTTGAACACATTGAATACATTTTCAAATTGTATGGGTGATTTTTATTTTTCATTTGAAAATTATCTTCCAGTTCATTACCCATTTATTGATGATTTGACTTTTTGATGTTTCAACCTTTCAGTTCTTTATGTATTTAGATACTAATCCCCCTTTTAATGTAAAGTTGGAAGAATGTTTTTCCCATTCTGTAAGATGTTTCTTTACTTAATAGTTTCAGTTCTTTTCTATGCTATTGAAGTTTTACCAAGAAGGTCCTTTGCCCAAGCCTGTTTTGTAGTATTTCTTCTATTTTCCCCAAGTAGTTTGAAATTTTGGGGGCTTGCATTAAGGTCTTTGATCCACCCTGAATTGATGTTTATATANTGTGTGTGTGTGTGTGTGTATCTATGTGTGTGTTTCTGTATATATGTATACACACACACACATATATATATATATATATATATAATTTCATTCTTCCAAGATTTCTTTGACTATTTGGAAACTATTATGCTTCTATATGCATTTAGCACTACATTTTCTAGTTCTGAAAATATAAACAGAATTTTTATATTGTGTTAAATATATGGATTATGGATTACTTTCAGTAATATAATTATTTTTATAATATTAATTCCATCAATCTATGAGCATGAAAGGGCTGTATTCTAGAATCTTTTTCAATTTTTTTCTCCAGTGTCTTAAAGTTTTTATTGTAGGCATGTAGGGTATATATTTAAGATGTTTCTGACTTGTAGTTACCAACTTTCCTCCTAGGACTGGCATGGCTGTATACCAGAGGTTCTAGTAGCCTGTGCTTTCATGGTCATTTGATTCTAGCAATTTTTTACTTTCCTTCCTGGTTTATTTAATGACCCACTCATGTTTCAAGGGTATATTATCAGTCCCTGAATATTTGTGTAGTTTCTCCAGGTTTGTTTTTGTTTGTTTTGCTATTATTACCTAGCTCTATACTGCTATTATCTGAGAAGATCCAAGAAATTATTTTAATTCATTCTCATTTATTGTGGTTCTCTTTGTTGTTTAGAATGCAATTAGTATTAGACAATGCTCCATGGGCTGTGTGTTTCAGATCTGTTAGGTGAAATATTCTACAGATATCTATTAAATCCTATTGTTATGGGGAATAGTATGAAGTTGCTTTGTTGGTTTTAGTTGGATACCTTATCTAAAGATGAGAGTTGGATATGAAATCATGCATTATTATTGTATCAAGACCTATTCCACCTTCTATGTTTATCAGTATTCTCTTCATGAAACTAAACCCCCAAAGCATGGTGCATGTATATTTTATTATTTGCATGTGAGTGTGTATGTAGGTGAGTTGTTCCATGCATTAATATGTGATGACTTTCTTTATATCTTCTGATGACTTTGCTTTGAATTCTACTTTATCAGATATCAGAAAGCCCATGCCAGCTTGTTTTAGAATTCCATTCAATTGATAAATTGGCTTCCATTCTCTGACTCTCAGTCTGTGGGTTTCTTTGCCAATGTGGTATGTTTCTTTTGTTGTTGTTTATATATTTATTTCTTTGTTTTATGATATATTTATTAGAGACAACAGATAGATTTTTTAAAAATCCAATTAGCATCTTTTTGTTGAGTTGCTGTCATTTACATGTAAGGTTATTATTGGGAGATATCAGTTTAATTCCTATCATTTTATTGATTGTTTTTCTGGTTGGCTGGATTTGTTGTTGTCATTTCATTCTCATCTCTTAACATTAGAGTTTGCTGATTCACTGAGCTGAATAAGAGGTGATTCCTTCCTAGTATCCTGTGATCACTGCTCCCCCTCAACAATTTATTCTACCATGCATCATGGTTGAGATTGACTTGGTTTTCTCCTTCGTATGTGGCACCCTCTATACATATTGTACATAACCTCTGCAGTGCTGGCTTGATGGTCATTGACTATCTTACTTCATACTTACCTGTAAAAGCCCTTATCTCGCCATCAATTTTAAAAGACAATCTTGCTTGGCAGTTGTTTGTTTTCAAGACAATATATTATTCTATGCTTTCATGGCTTTTAGTGCTATTAATGTGAAATCTGATGTTATTCTATTTCTGCCTTTGGAAGTGGACTGGTGTTTTCTCCTTATATCTTCCAATACCTTGGTTCGGATTTTATACCTTGACTATAATATGTCATGGAGAGATTCTTCTCTGATCATTACCATTCAGGGTTCCAAAGTTCTTTTCTGTTTGGATATCTACTTCTTTTTCTATAGTTTGGATATTTTCTGCTGTCATTTTAATGAATAAATTCCATATGCCTTTAGTTTTATCTCAGCATTTTTTTCTTCCCATATATTCTTAGGTTTGGTCTCTTGATTGCATCCCAGAGTTCTTGGTTAGTGTGGTCATGCTCAATTATTTTTTCTTTATTGATATTTGACTGTAGTATATCATTATCTTTGTCTTCCACCTCTGATTGTCTTCTTTCTTCTTGGTCAAATGTACACATGATGCTGCCCACTTCTTCTTTTTTTTTTTGATTCATTGACTTTTTTTGTCTGTTTGTTTGTTTTGTTTTGTTGGTTTTTCGAGACAGAGTTTCTCTGTGTAGCTTTGGAGCCTGTCCTGGCACACACTCTGTAGATCAGGTTAGTCTCAAACTCACAGAAATCTGCCTGCCTCTGCTTCCTGGGTGCTGAGATTAAAGGCATACACCACCACTGCCTGGCTTATTGAGCTTTTTATTTTAAACACTGCAGCATTTATTTTTAAGACCCCCCCAACCCCTTTGCTGAATTTTTCTTCCATGCTGTTGATCTTCTCTCCATTTTGATGGCCATTTCCTCTTGTTGCTAAAATTTGTCTCCAGGTCCCAGACAAGTTCATCTGCCTGTTTCTATCATTCTTGAGGTCACTGATCACTTTTGCTAGTAAGCTTTTGAAGACTTTAGCCAAGAGATTCCCAATTTCAGTATCTTTGAAGTCACTGCTTAAGGAGTTATAATCTTTGAATGACTCGCACTGTGTTGCCTTTTTATGTGTCTTTTGTTTCCCATATTGCAATTTACATAAATTTTCTTTGGACATCACCTCTGCTTTTATTTGGAAATCTTCTCTACTCTTGAGTGCTCAATTAACAGTGTTACTCACTGAGGAGAAAACAAATCTCTGTAATGGCATTAACGTTAAACCATACAAAAATAAAGACATACACTTGACATCAATCAACTCAGGCCCACTAATCATCATCAATAATTGTAAAGTGGTAAATAGTAAAACTAATTCAGAATGTGCTAACATTTTTTAAACCTAGTTAGGGTAAATACAAAAATAGAAAATGAATGATATGAAAGAACGGGCAGGAAAATGGAAGAAAGAGAGGGAAAGTAAGAATAAGTAAGTGAAAGGAAAAACAAGACAAGGAGTAGCGAAGACTATCATACAGGAAAAATAAATAGAGGAATATTATAGAGAAAAGATCAAGAGTGGAAAAAGAGAGAAAGAAAAAGAAATGATTTCTCCACAAATGAGAAAATTTTAAAGCTTAAATAAATATAAGAACATAATTCTTTTTTAAAAATTAATTTAAAAATACTAGACTCAGAATCCAGGGAGGAAAGCAGTACAATGAGTTAAAAAAGAAAGGAAAAGGTGTCTCGGCCGTGAAGAACACCAACCAAAGTGGGCATGCTTTTAACTCACAACAGAGGGAAAGATCCTGGCAGCTGTGTTGGCAAAAGCAGGCAGGGTCACTCGGGTGGGAGCCAAGAGTAACCAGAGCTGCTCTCTGTGAGGCTTCAAAACATGCGGACATCCAGCAAGGTGCACCAGGATGGGGGTAGTTTACTTGGAGATGTGTCCTCTTTTCCAGGGCTACTGCTGACGCTGATCCTGACCTGGACAATTGCCTGACTCTTGGCCAGAGAGACATTCGCTTCAGTTGCTTCCTTCTTTGCGTATGAGGGCATCGGCTTGCTATACCAGAGGTATCTGCTCACTTCCATTCCCAGGGGCTGAATGAGGCCGATTCTCACCCTCCCAACAATCCCCAAGATTGTGTTCTTACAGTGGTAACTAATACGCTGTCTGTGCCTCCCACATACACCGAGGGTGTGGAAATCAGTCACATCACCGAGATCTGTCCAGGCAGAGGACCTGCTCTTCATACTTACAATGCTCTCATGTTCCAGTGTTACTCTTAGTTGGTGCAATCCTCCCTGTCATGGGACACACCTTCCTGCCCGTCCTCCATCTCCCAAAGTTGTCACCCAAAACTGTCTTACCTTCCTTGTGCTGGGACAGGTTAAATCCAGGCTTTCTGACTTGGCTCATGTCCTGTTCCTGGCTGAAGGGTAGAAGCAGGGAGACACCAGTCATTGGATTTTCTTGTTACTTTCAAGCAATGACTGGATTCAACTGGTGGCAAGGGATTATTATTATTACTATTATTATTATTATTATTATTATTAGCCAAAAAATTTACTAGAAGGCTATAGATACTTTAGAAAGAATTTCTTGGAGATGGGAAATACTGAAATAATCTTAACATTCTAAAACCATAATTTCTGTTTAGAATACCCCACATTGCTAAAATGCAATGTTGACTTCCTTTAAAATATTAGTAAAGAATATATAAGTCCAAAACATCTGCATGAAACAGGCATATATACAAATTATAGAATCCATTAATAAACTCAAGCATAGATATAAATTATAGAACCCATTAAACTCGAGCATAGATATTCAACTAAGCTTCAGCCAGAGAAGTAAGAAGACACAATATGGAAAGGCTAAGCTTTTCAATAATCAGAGGAGGCAGACAAGGACACTCACATATTAAAAATGAAATTTAACTCTTAGATAATATACATAATCAACTCAAAATGAATTAAAGAATTAAATATGAGGCTAACACTGTAAGACTCGTAGGAGGAAATACAGAAGATCTTGGAGATGATTTTTTAAATAAGATGCCAAAAAACACAGACAAGAGAAAAAATAAACAAATGGAATCACATCAATCCAAAAACAAAAATCTTCCAAAAGCCAACAATAAAACTAGAAGTTAGTCTAGAGATGGGGTAAACATTGGCGAGCTACTCTCCAGCTATGATGTTAAATATCCACCATAGTAAAGAATCTTAGTCTCCACAACAAAAGAGGAAGGGATAACCCACTCCATTAAGAAATGGCAAAGAACCTGGATAGATTTTCCCAAAGCAATGGCATACAAGTGACCAATAGCTGTATGAAAAGATGTTCAGCATCATTATTCATAAGAGGGACCCAAATCAACACCACAATGAGTTATCACTGCGTACCTATTAGGATGACTACAACCAAAATTACAGAAAGGGACTGAGGGTGTAACCCAGTGGTCGAGTGCTTCCTACTATACTCAAGACCCTGAGTTTGTACTCAGAACCACAGAAAAATAAGGAATAATTAAAAAGTGTCATTGTGGGTACAAAGCAAAGAGAACTTTTGTATACTGTTGAACACAAATGTAAACTGTTTAACCATTAAAGAATGTTGAATGAATTTCCTCAGATCATCAAAATAAAATTGCCATACGATCGAGTGTCATGCTTCCAGGTATATGTATTATGAATATATATTATATATTTATATACATACATACATGCATGCACATGCACATAAGGCACACCCAAGGAAAAATAATGAACAACTCATGCAGAAATTTCATTCTCATGTTCAATGTCAAATCATCCCCAACAGTCAACATAAGGAAATAGCCCAACCATTTGTAGATAGATAAATGCACAGAGAGCGTGTACAAACAGTGGAATATTAGGCAGAAGGCTGACCTACCTTCTGTGACTGTGTAATGAAACTGATGACCATGGTGTCAAAGGAACTGCATAACAATTTTTCCTTAGTACTATATATAAGCTGATATTATGTGAGAAAAGATTTCAGAAAAGAAAAAATAAACAGACAAAAGCAGTGGTTACAAGGGCTGGGGAATGGCGTGAAATGTGCAGGTGCATATTAGAGGATACACAGGCTCATTTATAGATCAGTGAGTCTAGAGCACACATGCACACATGTACAAGAAGACAGTTACCAAAACCTCGGTGAATGCTGGAAATGTGTAGGGAATGTGCACTTACAGTGTGACTGTGAGATGAGGGAGCTGTTCACTGACTTGACAGTAGTAATCATTGTGTATCAAAACATCGTGCACATGCCTATAAGCTCAGCATTCGGGAGACTGAGGCAGGAGGACTGTCATGAGTTTGATGTCAACTTGGGCGGCAAGTTCAAGGACAGAGTGATTACGGAATGAGCTCCTGTCTTAAGATAAACAAGCAAACCAACAACCCCTCCAAAAAAAATCATGCTATATACCTTACACATATCCAATAAAATAATACAAAGTATGGACTGTTTTGTAAAGGAGAAATATGAGCCCTCCCTAGACAACTTCTTCCCTGGATGCTCTGAATTCCTCTAAGCCTATTGGTTTCTTTTCTTAAAGGAGAAAAAAGAATGAAGAATTTGAGTATTGAAAAATGTCAAAATTCTGGGAAAAATATTTTGCATAGACGTCTTTTGGGAAAAATAAATCAAACAAATACTTTACTTTGAGAAGCAACCAGACATCTTTCTTTTCATGAGTGAGGTTTTGTCAAGAACACATTCAGAATCAATAAGCTACAAAGTTCTTGCGTTTGTCACAGTAAGTAGCTTAGCAATCAGGATGCCTTGAGTCTTACACAATCAGAGGCAGGCTACCCCTAGCATTTCCACACAAAGCAACACTTTAACACCAGCAGATGACAGTGTTCCAGTTACCCCAGTTAAAGCTAGAAGCAGTCACTGGGGTATATATGAGAAAGGCAAGATGGAAGAACCTCCAAAGGTCAAGTTCAATGTTAAGGACACTTTGTCCATCCATGAGGACAACGGAGTTGATCGTTGGCAGTCCTCTCAGGGTATTCATTTAGGACTGCAAGTGTTGGAGCACAGCACAGGAGCACAGCACAGGAGCACCACTCTACCTTCCCACAGCAAACCCTTAAACCTCAGTGAATGAGGAGGCCTGAAATTGAAGCCTAAGGCTCTGAGGCAGATCACTATCCCACTGACACTCCTACTCAGCAGAAAGAGAGACTCAGAGTACAAATGTCGAACATTCTATGGTAAGTTGAAGGCACAGCATCCTATCCTCATTCTACCTAAAGACACTGCTGTGCCTTCAGTCTTTCCTTACCCCTCCATTTGTCTTAAAGCTGATTTGTGTGAGGTCTTTGTAAGCAGTCATTTGTTTCCTCTTACAGTTTGCCTGAGGTGAATGTAAAACCTTTACTAAATGGCCATCACATTGAATGAAGTCATTCCATAATAAAATTACCATGACTATTGAAACACTGAACACAGCTTTATAATATAGAACATTTAGATAAATGAAGTACTATTGTATCTATGCAGTAATGGGAGAGAGGACAGCCTGGCATGACACAGTCAGAGGGGCCACAGTCCCAAAAATAAGAACGTCTTGCACTTCAGACAACACTCTCCTCCCCCACACCAATTGTTCTGCTCTAAATTTAATTCTACAGAAAAATTTTTTTTACTGTAACAATCTCACAATGTAGGGCATAGTGTCTTTAAACACAGTCCTAAAGAGAGGCCCCAATAAATCACTGTTTCTCGAGTATAAACTAGAATAGAAGATAAATGGCTCTGCAGAGGGCATTCACCTAAATAGGTTTTTTCCTTGTTGACAATGACAATCTCCTCCCTGGGTCATGGGGTGTGATGGAACCTCTGAGGAAGTTGAGAAGTCAAGATCTCAGTGAAGTGACTTGGAGTCCTTTGACTGAACACCCTTGCCTACACTAATCTTGACCAAGCGTCAAAGACATCAAGAGAAAAAGACTAAGCAATTGACTTTAAAAGCTACTTTCCTTTCAGGGTAAAGCAAACACTGGCGATAGAAACAAATTAATTCAAACTGGGGAAGGAAACAGCCAGCCAACAAAAGGCAAAAACCGGGGCACGGAGTTTGACTGAAGAGGGACAGAGGAAGCACAGTGAAGTCGGTAAAGTCAGGGGAGAATGATGCCTGTGGGAGTAGAAAGGGAAAGTGAGAGTTGGGATCTATAAAAAGCCAGAGATCTACTGCGGTTCTCCGTGAATGATAACTACAGGGAAGTGACTTCATCTAAGACTAGTTCTTCATTTGTAATCTGGGAGTGCACAATCGCATCTAGTGGGAGTCTATGCTAAGCACACTCAAATATAAATGATCAAGATGTGGGGGAAGGGTTGATGAAGAAAAAGACAACATTTCACCTTACTAAACTTTGTTCTATGCAGACCCTCAAAAAAAGTCATCTATTTTACCATGTATGAGTCAAAGAAATAGCAACAACCCCCAGTGTTCATGGGAGCATACTGGAATATTTAAGGAAGAGAATTCCAGAGAGTATTTTTGACTGCAATTTTTTTTCTCCTCATGCTCTGTAGAATCCCACCACTAAGTAAAATGCAACAGAAAGCATTAATACCCAAGTGACTAGCCCACTGGGTTCATATAAGAAAATAATAAGATTGAAATATAAACTGGCACTGTGCAAAATAGCAGTGCCATTGAAAGCGCCACGTGAAAGAAATGTGTATATATAATCACCACCTATGAGCAAATGCTCTTCTATAGAACTCTGGGACGTAACACAATGACTGTGGGTCTCTTCTTTAGCCACTCAACAGAAGGAGTTAGCCAACAGGCAATGGTGGCGCACACCTTTAGTCCAGGTGCTTGGAGGCAGAGGCAGGCAGATCTCTGAGTTCAAGGACAGCCAGGGCTAACAGAGAAACCTAGTCTTGAAAAACAAAACAACAACAACAGCAAAAGAATTTGCCAAGGAATGCCATAACTGAGCTACTTATTCCATCAACTAGATAGCCCTAGTATTGGCAGCAGCGTCTGAGCTCTGTGAGGTTCTTCCTCAAAGCTGGTGCTATCGTTGGTAAGCTTAAATTCGCACTCCCTACTTACTATTTGTAAACTATTTTATAATTTAATGATGGCACAATATATCAGATTCTCTTTAAAGAGTAGATGATTGTCTGAGGAAGGTGCCTCTTTCTTCAGACAGACCTGAAGTCAAGTTTGCATTCATCGGTGTGTGTATGGCATATTGAATAGGCTGTTTTCCTTTTCTGACTAAAGTCCCTCAACAATCAGCTAAGTACTTCACCTCTAAGGCTTGAGAGGTTCAAAACGAAGATCTTTGTTTCCCACCTGGACCCTTGTACTGAAACTCCATTCAGCTGAATGGCCTCTCTGTACACTCAGGGTAAAAACAAGGGACACCTCCCTTTTACCTTCTTCCAACAATCCAAATGTCTCCTGGCCACCAATCAGCAAACCAGCGTATTCTCATCCTCTCAAATTCAGCTTGTGACTGGGGAGATGGCTCAGAAAACAAGAGAGCATTCTGTGTAAGAACACGAATCTGTGTTTGAATCCCTAGTAAAACCCATAAAAACCCGGGCATAGACAGAATCATGTGCACCTATTATCCTGTCACCAGAGGAAAAGGTTATAGCAAGAGGGGTGGCTAGGACTTTCTGGCCAGATAGCCTAGCTGAAAGAAAGCAGGAAGCATCAGTAAGGGCCTCTGTTTCAAGGGAAATGATAGGCTAGGACACCCAATATCTTCCTGTGGCCTTAAGCATAATACACACACACACACACACACACACACACATACAAGAGCCTTTGGGGTACATCCCACAAGACTCTTCAGGGTTCAGATTGGATGCTACAACCAGTGAAAGAGACTTTTTTTCTCAAGATACCTGAGGGCAGACCAACAAATTCTCTATTCTGAGTTTTTTCTGAATCAGTCTCTTTATTATTCTTCTGACTCTATTTTAATTCTTCTGTCCTCCTTCTAATTCCTCTGAGCTTTTTCTTCTAGCTTCTTCCCTCTAGCCTAAAAACTCTTCTCCTTATAGGGGCGTTGAAGTGATTTAAAAAAAATCACAAAAGCATATTCCTAGGGTAAGCAATAGGTAGCTGACTTGTTGCCATGGCAATACAAGGTTTCAAGGTTACAGGAGTAAGACCATGACCAGACCGGGGGAGGGGACTGGGTGGGCATAGTGCATAGTGACAAACTTTGAAACATAGAAACATAGGTCTGTTGTCAGCAGACTGGCAAGCGAAGAATTGGCATGCTTTTCTTAGGGTGCTTTTGTGTAGCATCCTGGTAGATATCTGTGACTCTGACCTTGTGCACAGACATAAAGTTTTACACTTATGATCCACTTACAAAAAGCATTTATCTATTTTGAACTTGCTTTGAGGTGAAAGTGAACTAATTCTGCGGAGTTAGTCTGAGCAAAAAGGAACAAAGTGTCTACAGTCCTTGTGGGATCTAGTCAAGAAGCATATCCTAGTATATTTTCTATATATCAAAATTATAAGGCTAAATGAAAATTCATCCTCCTGATCATCCACAAATATATATGCTCATAAAACAGAGATGTAATGATGAGATTACATATAGATTACATATACACATCACATGAGATTACACACTACAATGCAGGCATTGGGGAGACACCAAGCTGCCTTAACAAAAGTGAGCAACAGTTTCCAGAATCAATGGTCCTGCAGGCCTTTCCTGGACAGGATTAACCTCCATCAGAGTCACTTTTCTGGTGGGATGACATCTGAGTTAACAATTAACATATGCTGTATATTTCCATAGCCTCAACACACATGCACATACACATGCACTCACACACACATACATACACACACCAAAAAAAGTTTAAAACAAAAAAAAAATAAAATTTAACTACTACTTTCCTCAGAAAAGACTTCCCTGGCCACCTGTTACCAAAAGTGTCCTGCTGGTTTATCATCCCAATGATCTCAATCCTTTTAAAAGTGTCCTCTGCATGGAATTAGCATAATTATTTTATGGCTTTACTGCTTCCTAGAAAGTAACTTTCATGAGACCCGGGGACACCATCATTAGTTTGTATCCAGTGTGTGGCACATGGTCTTTCAATGAATATCAAGTGAATAGTGGGAGAGAGATGATGGGAAGCAGTCAACTTACATATGCAGAAAGGTAGGATTTTCATGGGCAGTTCTGACTGCACAGTCTGATCCCTTCAGATTGAGGTCCCACATTCTAAGTAAAAGAAAACTCAACTGTAACCATAGCTAAGAGTCATTTACATTACATTACATTACTGTGTACTGTTGATTGCATTAAAACGTGTCAAAGTCACTTTTAAAAATATAGCAACATGAAAATGTTGTATTACTTATTATTGCCAGAGTTTGGTTGCTGGTATCTGCTCTTGTACCAGTTCTGATACATAAAAGCCTCTATTGTGAGTTTGATAGTTTTGGAATCATGAACCAAAAGCTCAGCATGAGCTAATTAGGGAACTCCCACTCAACACCTCAAATTTACAATGGTTTGCAGGACTACGAAGATGTAGCATGAAGCTTGGCCTTTTTTTTTTAATGATTCTTCTTTTTCTCCTTCCCTTTATTGGCTTCATCCTTGAGCACACAGAAAAAGGCTGCCTTGGTTCTGTTATGACAATGACTTTGGTCAAGAAAGACCATCTTTCCCACAACCAAAAGCCCCTGGCCAACATCTCCTCCCATCTTCTTTAACTGTACTTCAACAATTATTTGTCTGGGCACCATTGGTTGTCATGGTCCTGGGTTGTTCCACCAATTACTGCCAAGGAGAAATAAAATAAATCAGATGCATCCTGGATATGAGGGTAGGCTTATTTTCCCTGAAGCTTTTGTTTCTGTCACCAAGAAATGTGGATGTCTAAAAGCAAATCAGACAGGAAAGAGTGGATATTTTCTTGGTAGAAACAAATGGGATCCACTACATTTTTGAAAACTAAATGCGTTAGGCAAAGTGCTTAGAGAAAACCCAAGATATGGACAAATGCTTAGTAACATTAACTGCCTTTTTGTTGGGACCAAAACTACTAACTAATCTGCACTTCCATTCTAGACATTTATGAAAGAATCTATTAAACCAAGGGCAAATATAGTCTTATGCAAACCTTTTTTGTAGGTTCTTTCACTTGATTTAAACATAATACATTTTCCAGTTAGGTTTTGGTCAGTCAATATGTTTAAGTATTTATACTAAGAAGTACACAATTTAAAAATACTGCACCATACATCAAGTCTCAGATATAGCTTCCCCCAGGAGCTTAGAAGCCAACGCCTGACATATGAGCCATGTCAATGCCCAGTGACAGCATTCAATACCAACGCTAATACTTAAATGTGATATAAGTATGTATGTCTATATAATCCATTTAAATAAAAACAGAAATACTGAGAGAGTGCTTCAGTCTAGCAGTGTTTAAAAGCCTGGTCCCTGGAGCCTTGCAGAATGCAGTTTGAAGTCATCCTATGGGGTAAGCAGAGAGCACTTGACAATTTATGAATCTTCCTCTGCTGTTCATGTCCTCACCTGAAAAGAATGTACATAATTTCAGTGGGCTACTGTTAGGATTGAATTAACTGAGATGGCACAAATAATTGCTGCCACTTTGTCCACCATGGGCTATGAAGGAAATTTTGCCCGTATTCGTGGAGGGTATATTACGTGTCTGTTGCTTTCTTATCTTTTTTTAGCAAAATACATATCAGAAACAACAAAAGAGAGGAAAGTCTTAGCTTGACTCACAGTTTGGGAGCAATTTCAACCTATGTTGCAGGGAAGGCGCAGCCGTGTGGTGTACGGTGGCAGGAATGACTCTCTGGTATCAGTACGCAATGCAGTCACTCCACATGGAACAAACTGGAAGAAGAAAGAATTAGACAGGAGCCAGGGATGGGTACCATCTTCAAAAGCCTAGTGACCTGCTTCCACTTCCTAAGAACTTCACAGCTGCTAAGGACCTCATGTCCAAAAGATGAGCCTTCTGTCCATCACCATGGTAAAATACCATATAACCAAAGCAACTGGGGAAGAAAGAATTGATTTCAGCTGTACATCAACATCATAAGTCAAGGCAGCTACCTGGAGGTAGAAACTGATACAGAAGCCATGAAGACACACTGCCTACTCATGCTCCTCATGGCTCATTCTGCATGTTCTCTTACACCATCCACCATGCAAGACCACTTTCCCAGAGTTGGCACCAGCCACAGTGGGCCAGGCCCTCCCTCAGCAGACTTGCTTATCAGCCAGTCTTACCGAAACATTTTCTCATCTCTCTTCCCAAACGAATGCCAAATTAACATAAAGGGACCAATACACATCCCAAACCCTTAGTGGATGGCTGAAATTTTGGACAGTAGTGGTGTGTGTGCTGGTATAATCACAAGTCATACTAGACACTCAGTGAACAACCAGAAGAGAGCCGGAGACAGACTCTGGATGCAAAAGACCATATGTATGTGGCATTACCTCACCAAATGCTGCTATTTAATCACGGAAGTAGCTATTTTCTCCCTTCTCCCCATCTCGATCTACTTAATACATGCTTTCTTCTTGAGAAACTGGGGTTGTGGAATTTACGTGGTACAAATCCTTACATAGAAGGACATCGGCACATTCTAGGAAACAAGAGACCTACTAATACTTGCTGCTGATACAGGGAGGGTGGGGAGAGAGCTTCTTAGTTAAGAGCACTTACTATGCAACAATGGAAACTGAATTCAGATTCCAATGGCCACATAATAAGCCATGTGAAGTCTCACATGACCTATAACTCTAGTGCCAGAGGAAAAGAAAAAGGAGGACCACTGGGTGAGTGCATGATGCCACCCAGATGAAAAACCCGAGCTCTAGGTTCTGGCTTTCATGTACTCACAGATGTATGCATCCACAGTAACACATATGCACATGCATACAACATATGCTTTCTCTCTCTCTCTCTCTCTCTCTCTCTCTCTCACACACACACACACAC
>LOEQ01003478.1:217050-233626 GCA_001685075.1 Bramus lutescens
GAACTAGCTCTTGTAGACCAGGTTGGCCTCAAACTCACAGAGATCCACCTGCCTGTGCCTCCCAAGTGCTGAGATTAAAGGCGTGTGCCACCACCGCCGGACTTGGTTGTCTGTTTCTTGTATGGCTTCTGTACATTGTGTCTTTCAAGGAATTGATCTATTTTACCTAGATTAAATTTGAATATAAAGTTACATTATTACACTCATTATTTACTGATAAGTGCTATAGTGTTGTAATAACACTTATGATATTATTAATTTATACCATATTAATTTCTTAGCCTAGTTAGCAATTTTTACTCTAATTTGTCTTTTTCTTTAATTGATCATATCTATGGACTGCCTTTTGCATTTTTTCACTAACTTTTACTTGATTTGTTCATTTATTTTGTTTTCATCTATATATGCACACACAAATGACACAGCATGTGTGTGGAGATGAGAAGATGACTAGAAGTAATAAGTTTTCTCCATGTAGATCCCATATGGATTCCAAGGATCAAACTCAGGTTCGCAGGCTTGATGGCAAGTACCTTTACCCACTGAACCATTTGGTCACCCGCAACTTTTTATAGTTTGTGTTTGTTTATTCTAGATTCAATTTGTTCTTTTCTCCAGTTGCCTAAGGTGAAAGCCTAAATTATGGGTTTTCAATTGCTCTGCTTTTCTACTATGCACCAACAATGGTATAAAATGGTATGAAAACTGCTTTAGTGTATCTTACAGACTCTGATGGTTGTATTTTCATTTAGTTCAAAAATGTTAAACTTCTTTTAAACTTTTGCTTTGATCATATATAATCAAGTGGATCTTTAAGATTCCAAATATTTGAGGCCCTACCTGTTCTTAGTCTGTCATTGATTTATAGTCCAACTCCATTGTTAAACTAGATACCACTCTGTGATTTCCATTCTTTTCAATGTGTTGGATTTACATGTATTTTATGGCCCAGGATATATGCTATCTTAGGGAATGGTCCATGTGATATGCTATTATTGAGTAGAATTCTCTAGACATGTCAGTTATCCTGGCAACTAATGGAGCCATTGAGTTCTTCAATATCCTCACTGACTTTCTGTTTCCCGAACTTCTCCCTTTTCAACGGCAGACTCATTCATCTCTCTTTATTCTACTCGTCTCTCTTTCATTCAGTGTTCAACTCTGCTGTTATCCATATATATGTTAAAGTCTGTTACATATTCTTAGAGTTCTCACCACCCTCATTTATACATACATATACGTAATATTGTATATTATATGTATATATATGTAATATACTTTCTTTACTCTGAAGTCTTTGTGTGAAATTAGCATAACCACTCCCACCTCCCACTTTTTTATTACTTTTTCATGGTACAGTCTTTACTTTCCTTTACTTTGAATTCATCATTAAAATGTATTCATTAAAGACTATTTATAGTTGAGTCTTTGACTCACTCTGATCCAGTAAACTGAAACTACTGTATCGATATTCAATACAATTATTGAAATACTTGTATTAATAGATAGATGATAGATAAGTTGAAAAGAGATATACAGGTAGTTAGAAAATGGCTAGACAGATAGATGGGGTATAGATATATGGATAGAAGAATAGATGTTAAGTGATATATAATGGATACGTACATGATAGAAAAATAATGGATAGAGAGATATGTGATGAACAGATGACGCATAGATCACACTTGCTACTTCTTTTTCAAATTTTTACTTCTATTCTTTACTCCAATTCTAGTTTTCCAATGTTTTTAGCCCCTTGTGGTTTTAACTATACATTTGTGTGGTAGCTTTGTCTCTTATCTTTTAGTATATGTATATCAATTATCTATTTTTAAAAACTGGTTAGCATTGAATTTCCCAGTATCCACCTACAACTAATCAAGTCTACATTCAAGTGACATACTACTGCTTCACAGATAGCACTGATGCCTCATGCTAACAAAGTACCCCTAATGCTTCCTTCTCATCCCCTACGTCATTGCTGTCTTTACATAGGACAGCATGGCTAAGGGATAGAAATGGTAATGTTGTTCACCTTACTCCACCTGGAAAGCTAAGAGTATGTATTTGGTTCTTTCTCTGAGCTGGGGGCTAAAAGCCCAGTGAGTTAGGTTTGGGTAAAACAGTTTCTCAGAGCATTACTCAGTGTGTGTCAGCATAACTCATTTTCTGCCCTTGCTGGAAGCACAGGGGGAGGATTTTTTCCCCCCTCTGACCTTTACTGTGAGGACCTGGTAGAGCTCCTGAAGGTAAATAGCAAAGGTATAGGCCTTGCCTAAAAATGGAGCGTTCTGGAGCTTGACTCAAGTTAAGTGCCTCTAGCAACTTATCAACTGCTATTAGCTTTCCCACCCCAGGTCTGATTCTAAAGAGCGTTCTATTTGTGTATTTCTGTCCCTACACATCATGAGTTTGTGTGCCTATCTGTTGATTCTGCAGCTCTGGTGCAGAACTTGTCCTGTGACTTTCGCTGTCCGACTGGTCTAAGAAGAGCTGATTTTCACTGTCTCCAGGCCTTGGTTAGAAGGAGCAATAACTTCTAAGCTCTTTAAATGTCAGACTTGAGTAGCACTCTCCCATCCTGAGGAGCTACTGACAGTTGATATCTGCTGGGAATGGAGAACCATACCTCTTTGTGAGTCACTGGTATATTGCCTATGCTCAAGGGGATGCCCCCAAACCATGCACATATGGACAGCATTAATTGTAACTTAGTGAACTTTTAAAAAAAAGAATACAAAGTTGGGAGGGGTGTATGTGGGAATCCAACAGAAGCTGGAGAAGAAAAGTCAGGCACAATGATTATCATATTTCATTGTAAACATGAAATTCTCAAAGAATAATTTTAATGTAGGGTTCTAGCAATGTTTTGGTGCATATAAAAATGGATCTCTACATACTAAAATAGTCAGTTTCTTCGTGTTCATCTCTATAGCAGTTTATATTTTCTTGTGCTTTGGGCACTGTTTTAGCTTAAATAATAATCAGAACCATGGATAGAGGTGTTTAGACCCCAGGTCCCCTCAAACTTTGTAATTCCTTTATCTTCTTTTCATAGTCCAACATGTAGAAGATAGTTAAACAGCAAAATTGAAAATTCCTAGGTCTACGGCATAGCCAGCTATACCTGCATCTTTAAATCTCCCATGTGAAGTTTAAAGGAAACGACCCCGGCTTCACTGCAAAGATTCAGCTATTTCAGAGGATTCCACAGCTGTCCTGGATTTCCATTGAGGGAGGGAAATATGAATCCACGTACATGTCTTGGGAACATTCCTGAGCTGTAGCTGGAAGAATAAGCTACTGCTTTGGATTCACTTTGTAATTCATCTGAGAAGAAAACCACACGGACTTACCATGGAGGACAGTAGTTCTCTTCTGAATGAAGCCACGTAAAAACATCCTTGTACATATAAAGTATGACAACATACTTCAGCCATACAGTAGAGTCTTGGGTTTTCTTTTACCTTAGAGATTGAGTTTTCTTTCACTGGATTGGGGCTTTAGAGATCGGGGGTGGGGAGGGGAGTAATAAAACAGAGGAGGATGAATGTTAGGGCTCATTAAAATTTATAAAACTTGAAAAATAACCATTCTGTGTTTCTTTGTTCACTGCAATACAACAAAAACATCAGCTTATTGTAATAAGAAAATAAATAAACCAATGCATTAGTCCATTAGTACCACAATCATTAAAATATAAGCATCCAGTTCTGAGAACACATCAAATCACAAAATCCATTTAAGGAAATGCTTTTGAAAATTGAATGACTATTGAACACTAGAACTTTACAAAGCACAACAGAGAAAAGTTCTAGAAATGCACCAATCTCCTAAATCAGCCCTCAAGTAAGAAATGCCAATATTTAACATTTAAGGCTGTTTTATATCCAAAAATGTAATGAGCACTGCAGTATCATTTTTATTCCAGTACAAACAATATAACTCTCTAAAGACAAAAATGCTGTTATTGTCGGCAGAAAGGATGTGGCAAGCCTGATAAACGCAACTTGGAAACTCCTTTGTGTTTTGTCATCGCTCCACACTTATTTACAAATTAGCCCATTTGAGTAGCCATTATTCAAAGTTGCCATTTAGTCTGAAATGGCAGAAAACAAAAAGAGTAAAATGTTCTGGAATGTCTAATCGTCTCTTTGTCCTGGCTGAGTTGCTAACGACTGAGAGTATTATCTTTAACTTGTGTTTTTGGAGTGATAAGATGGTCATTGCCCAATCATGAACATTAAGCAGAGATGTTTCATTTAAAAGTCTTAGAGAGAAATACAAAAACCTATCCTAGCAACCTAATGGCTGTGTGCATGCACACATGTACACGCCTGTGTGTACATGTGAACGTGTGTGTGTGTGTGTATGTGTGCATGTGTGTGTTAGTCATTTGGATAGGTAAATTCTTCTGGCTGAATGGACCTGGCATATTCTTCCTGTGACACACTCATAAAGCCAGCTGCAAATAGGACGACTTACAGGCTAATTAGTGGATGGAAGGGCAAAGCAGGAATGTACTTTGGCTTCTCCAACCAGGGAGGTTTTTAAACTGGTGACAGCTGGGGACCTACCTATAAATAATTAATGACAAAACATTCTGTGGCTTTCCAGGCAGCAATTTTCTTTGAAAGTCCTGTGATCATCTTGGAACAGCACATAACAGCCACATTAAGCATCTCTGGGTGGCTGACCATGAATATTGAAACATAAATAAGCAGAAAAGATCTGACAGGGTACCTGGAGGTTAATACATAACTCTTTACTATGTTGGCTTTGGTAAAACATGGCAAGGGTTTTTTTTTCTCATTCTCAATAGTTCCAAAGAAAGATTAGGTATCTCTAAGCTTATTTAGCACCAAACTTATTGCTGAATTGTTTCATCCATTAAGCCATTCATTTCTTCTTTGTCAATTCATTATTTGACCAAATTGTTTTTGTTTCATTTTAACTCTCAGACAGCAGTGCATGATGCACAGGGGGATTGGTGGTAAATAAGAAAATCACATCTCCTTTCCCATGAAATCGGAATCAATGGGGATTTAAATAATGAAGTAGAAATAAAGCAATTCACAAAGAAGAGTAGAGAGAGGGGGTGGGATCAGAGGAGCTCACTTGGATAGAAGGGCAGGCCAAGGAATCCACGGCAAAAGCATCTCTGCGTCACCTGAGATGGCAAGGGAAACATGAACTCTGAGTCCCACTCCTGACTAAATGAGAAACTAGAGGTAAGTGCAGCTGTCTGGTTCCAATACGCATGGTCCTAAGAGCAGGTTACTGTTCAAGTGTGGACACAGTGAAGTCCTTAGAGTGAGAACGCCAAGTAGGTCTGATTCACCTTGAAGTCCACTGCCTCTCCACAATCAGCCTTCTTTTGAACACAGACTTTCTGATACTTACCCTTAGTGGTCCATTTTTTTTTTGCTCCTCTTTTCAGCAAAATTCTAAGAGAGCCAAACATGTCAATCAAATTTGCTTGTGTCCCACCGTATTACAATTCTCCTTACCAAAGTCACCAGTGACCTCACCTAGTCAGTCCATGGGACTTCAAACTTCACCTTCACAGAGTGTGATACAGTGTTTTCTTATAGCACCTCCCATCCTTGCCTGTCACCCTCCTAAGTAGCTGTCCTTTATCTGCTTTACCAGTAAGCATTAACTGCTCCCAAACTCAGATCTGGGACCCCTCATCTGCTCTAAAAGCAACCACAGCTCCAGAACTTCATTTACTTCCATTGGTTAAATACCACTCAGTCTTTAACTTACATCTCTGCTCTTTTCCCCAAACTTAGAAATTTCCCTTTTCTAAGTGGCTGTTTAATCTGCACAGTAAGATCATCTGCATCACAAGAAAGCAATTGATTCTTTCTCTGCAGCCTATTTCTCCATCTCAGCAAATGACAGCACCAGCTTTGAGCCTCTTTGTCCTCCCTGCAATCTTGGAATCATACATTTCCCTTCCTCCTTTTCACCCCCAAACATATAACCCATGCTGGTGAGTCTGCCTTCCTGTGATTCCCTCCAACCTAAGCAACTCTTCAGCATCACCTCCACTCTGGTCCAGCCTGTCACACTTGGGTGGTCACTGTGTCTTCTGCATTGCTGTTGCTCTTTGAAAATTTCACACAAAGTATTTGGATCATACCTCCGTCCAAACTGAGCACCCTTCCCTATCCACCCATGGGTGTGTCCAGTTTTAATTTGGAAAAAAAATTTCAAGATCAAATTGTGCTGCCCAAATATTCAGGCCTTCCTTCAGAGCATGGTTGACTGACTTATCAGAAGAGTCAGTCTTAGAGAAAACTGATCCCTGCTTTTCCAACAGCTAACAATTGCCAATGGTTCCACCACTAGGGATGAGAGTGTGTGCCTATGAGGTGGACTATGTGGGAACGAGGTCCTTTTGTTCAAGGGTAGCAGTATCCCTCTATTTGGAGGTGTCTCATTGTGTCACTATCCACACAGAGCTCAGGGAAGAGTACAGTGGCTGTCCTGGATCGTGTGGGACCCTTAAAGTGTCTCTGGTATCTCTACCCAGTAGAAGTCAGATGCATCCACTACAAAAGTAGTATCAAACTACCTCCAGGTATTGGTTGACTCATGTTCCCGGGAAAACAAGACACTCCTTGGCCCACCACTGCATTGGAGTCTCTGCCCCGATCTAGAACTGTGAGCATAATAGGATTAGTCTTCCTGTGATACCCTAACCAGTTTCCAGACTCACATAGGCCTGGCAGGTAAGGGTCATGTTTTCAAAACTCTAAAAAGGATATGCATAGTATTTTACTTAATGTGACATCATTTCATTTCTAAAAACTACTAAAAATCTATCTACCTATAATAAAAGATCTGGACTTATCTGTACCAACCTGTTTGCAATTATCACACTGAGATTGCAGGCTGGAGAAGTAATAGAAGTAATGACCTTATAATAACATGTTTCTGTCACAGCTTGACTTATTATACAGCAAAATACAGTTTTCCAAATATTTTTGTTAATAGCAATGAACAATGCAGACATATTAGGGTGCACGGCTTGTGGGCCTTAAGCTGGACATAGCAAAGGAAAGCAAAAAGAAACATGTACTGTCCCCATACCTTTTTGCAAAGTCACCAACCTTTTTGCAACAAAGATCAAGACATTAGCAAGTGGGCTAGGGGGTGAGCTCAGTAGTCCAGGGCTTATATAGTGCAGGCAAGGCTCTGGTTCCATCCTCACAACCACAGAAAAAGGGTGTAGTGGCTAGATGTTCTAGGAGAGCACATGTGAATTCTTGGACATTAAAGCATTGAAGAAGCTAATTTTGAGTGCATCTCTGTCTCCAATCACATCATGTGTGCATGCATGCGTGCCTGTGTGCATACATGTGTGTATGTGTTCATGTGTGTGCATGTGCATTCAGATGTATGTTTGCTGCCTTTTGTATGTGCATCAGACACTTGACCAACTGAGTCACCTTCCCAGACCTCCAGTTACAGCATCTCTGAAAGACTAGAAACACCCAGTACATTGTTTCTCAAACCCACTGGGTGACAGTGACCTGGAATCTACACCACAGATACAGGATCTGAACACAGAGATCAGGAAGGGGTGGGAAAGAGATTTATTTTTCAGAAATTAATCAGAAAGATGCTTTATTTATTAGATTTCATTTTATTTATACTATCTTCTACACAATATACACTCATTAATTAATGAATCATTTTGGATTGAATCAAATGAAAAGCAAATGACTTTTTCCTTGAAGCTAGAATGCAATGCAATGTAGAGGGGAAAGGCATGAGTCGCTTAAGCTTGTTATGTCTCTTCATAAACCTGTGTGGATTGCGTAAAAGCACTTAATTCAAATTAAAAAAGCAGCATAGCAGCCTTCAGAAATAGGGCTGTCTTTTATCATGAAATATGACCCACATTCTACGGGACTTCAGAACAGAAGCCTAGCATCTGGTAAATGATTAGTCAACTCAGTTCATCTGAGAAGTTTTTGAGAGAAAATGGTTATTAAAATATCAGCAGACAGGAGCTGAAGAGATGGCTCAAGAGTTAAGAGCACTGGCTGCTCTTTCGGTGGACCAGGGTTTGGCTCTCAGCACCCATGAGTCAGCTTGCAGCCATCTATAACTTCAGTGCCAGAGCATCTGACACCCTCTACTGGCCTCCAATGCATGTTCATGGTGCACAGACATATGAAAAAGCAAATTAACCCAATTACACAAAAAGTAAAAGAAATAAATCTTTTTAAAGTTTACAGAGTCATTCAACCTTCTTCTTATTTTATTTTAGAGCCTTTAGATGTCTTCCTAAGAGGATAGCTGCCTACAGCAGCATCTTCACCTTAGCCAGGTGAACCTAGGGTCATCGCAGCATCTTCAAGCTACCCAGAAGAGCCTGGGGCAGTCACAGCACCATCTCCTAGCCAGCCCAATGGAGGGAGTCGATAACTTTCGCAAACTTTTAAAAACATCCTGATATTCAAATTTCCAATCACTTGAAGCTTGACTCATGTTCAAACCCAAGGGGATGTGTCATAAATGACAGCATGCCCAGGAAATAGAGGTATCTCTCTAAACAGACTATAAAAGGAAGAGGGAAAGACTACTGGAAGATGTTACTGCACAACCAACAGGAAAAAATAGGCTTAAAGTGATAAATAAATACTAATCGGTCTTATGAGAAGGCTGTTCAGTTTGTACGTAAAAGATGAAATTTTTGGAAAACGACATACTAAGGGCTTCCTTTCAAATTATAAATTTTTATCTAAAGAGAAAATTGTCCTAAAGTCTCCACTTTATTACTCAGCACTGTTTTCACTTTATGGAATATTTTGCATTATATTTTAATTAAAGTTATAATTACAAAACTAAATATAATTAGCTTCTTTCTCCAAAAGAAATTGGAAGTGAACTTACTTTATTAAATTTTCAATTTGTTTCCTGTAGTGTTACATAGTATATTCTAATTAATTGAAAGAGAGCTCATAAATATTTTATCAACATGGGAATGTGATTAAAAGCTCAAGAATTTCCCCCTTATTTATAAATTTTCTACCCCATAATCTGTGACTCGTGCTCAGATTTTTATTTACTCATGAAACTAAAGCCTGTCATTGTTCAGTTCCCTCTTGACCTGTGTGCGACATAAAGGGAGCATTAATTCCTGTGTTCTCTTTTCTTTAGGGTTTGCATTTAGAAGTCCTCCCAAAGGAAGACAGGGGTTGTCATGCTTTATTCATCTTTTCTGAGTTGATACAAAGATGGACACCACAGTATTTCTGTCTGTCTTATGACCCCTTCCAACCTGAAAACAAGGTGTCCTTATGAACAGGGTTCACCTTTGTTTTGTTGGCCAGCCATTCATAGCCCTGGAAACAGCACCCAGCACAAGCAGGAATCTCAAGAATATTTCTGGAACTTATGAATGGACCCAAAATTTTCAGATCTTATTCCCAAACAGACTAGTTCTGACTGATATTTAGCTTGCATATTCCTTTAAGGAATTTTGTGTTCAATAAGAAAGTATTCTCACATGCTTGGCAGAATTGCTTTCAGGAGGCAAACTAAGTTTCTAATGCTACCCATGCTGTTTAGGTGGGAATTGTTTTTCTTCTGCTATCTCATGAGAACGCTCTACAGCATACATGCTACGAAACTCTACTGCGTGTGTCTTAATGGATCCATAGTAAAGGAACACCATTAAACACTTGAGAGTGGTTGGTGAGACCACCATCATCAACAAAGGGGCATAGGCCCTATCCTGACCAACTCACTCCTCATGAGTAACTTCTCTTTAATTCCGTTCCTTTCTAGATCCACTGTAGGCAACCATGTCACTGTGTTTTATTTTTTTATTGATTTATTGTTTTTTAGTGTTTAACTTTCTTTTTTAATCAGATTTTTTTTAAAAAAATGCCAATTCAAATTCCCACTCCCTCCCCTTCTCTCATTCCCTCCACACGCCCTACAACCCCACCCACCTCTAATCCTAAGAGAGGTAAGGCACTTTGCTTTGTGGAAGGTCCAAAGCCCTTCCTACTATTTCCAGGCTGAGCAAGGTAACAACCAAAGGGAATGAAATTCCAAAGAGTACATACAGCAGAGATAAATCCCAGTGCCACTCACTGCTAGTGGCCCCTCAGTATGTACCAGTCATACAATTGTCAACCACATTCAGAGGACTAGCTTAGTCCTATGCTTGTTTGTTCCCAATCCAATTGAAGTTGGTAAGCTCCCATTAGCTCAGGTAAACAGTTTTAGAGGATGAACTCCTCATGGTCTTGACCTCTTTGCTCATCTTCTCCCTCCTTCTGCTCTTCAACTTGACCTTGAGAACTCAGTCCAGTGCTCTGATGTGGCACTCTGCTTTTTTCCAACTGTTGTTTGATGAAGGTTCTATGGTGATATTTAAGTTAATCATCAGTCTGACTACAGGGCAGGCCGGTTTGGGCACCCTCTCTTCTATAGCTTGGGGTCTTAGCTGGAGTCATCCTTGTGGGTTCCTGGGAATTTTTTAGAGCCAGGTTTTTGCTAACCCCATAATGGTTTCCTCAATCAAGATATCTATTTCCTTGCTTTCATATCTGTCCTTCCTTCATCTCGACTATTCCGTTCTCTCAAGTTCCCCTCAACACTCCTCCTCTCCCCTCCTTTTACCTTTTCCCTTCCTTCTACCCCTAACTCCATGCTCCCAATTTTGTCAGGTGATCTTATCTGTTTCCAGTTTCCAGGTGGGTCTATATATGTTTTTCTTTGGGTTCACCTTGTTTCTTAGCTTCTCTAGGATCTGAACTACAGGCTCAATGTCCTTTGTTTATAACTAGTATCCACTTACGAGTGAGTACATACCATATCCATATTTTGTCACTGTGTTTTATATATATAAATATATATGTTGGGCTACAGAAGTTGGCTCAATTCAATATTGGAAGGAACCTCTGAGTATTCCTTTCTGTATATAGTTTTGACTTTCTGAAATCCTTAATCCTCTACACACTAAAAATAAATGTTGAAATAGAATGGACTGAAAACAGAATTAAATGGACTGCATGAATTGAGTTGTATTTCAAATAAAGGCCATAGTCACCTCATGATGGACACAGAGAGGGAAGAAGAGGCAGGGAGAAAATGAACAAACAAAAGAGAGAGGAGGTTGGATGAGGGATGGGGTGGACAGAGGGTACACGTTTAGTTTGGAGAAGAGGGGAACAAGGAGGGCTGCGGTGCCTGAAATGAGAGTGGCCCCCATTGGCTTGCAAGGCTTTGCTTACTGGAAACTGTTTTAGGGAGGATTAGGAAGTGTGACTTGTGGAGAGAGTGTGTCACTGGGTGTGGGCTTTAAAGTTGCAAAAATCCCTTGCTAGACCCTGTCTTTCTCTCTCTGCCTTCGAAATGAGAATCAGACGTGAGCTCTCAGCTACTGCTCCGGCACCACGCCTGCCTGCCGCGGCCACTCTCCCTACCCTGATGAGCATGGACTAAACCTCTGAAACTGGAAACCAGCTCACAGTTCAATGCTTTCTTTGATAAATTGCCTTGGTTATGGTGTTTGGTCACTACAATAAAACAGTAGCTCAGACAAGGGCACACATTCTATCAACAAATTGTCAACTATTTTTGATCAACTTGTTTTCTGTGGAGGAAAAAGAAAAACAATGGAATCACTTGGAGTGTGCTATAGAATCAAGAATATGAGCCAGGCATGATAGTGAAAGCTGGAATCCCAGTATGCAAGTGACCAGGGAAGAGAGATCCTGACTCTAAGCCATACAGTTGTGAGAAGGAGAGGAACGAGAAAGATGAAGGAAAGGGGGGAGAGGGGAAAGTGAATAAACATGGCGTTGGGGTTCTCCATGAGGAAGGATATACACACAAACATGAAACAGAGAAAGACTGTGTAGGAAAAGAATGGAAAATAGAGATAAATAGTGTGAATTGGTGATTTCACATTCGTGCATTTCCATGTCTGTGTGCCCATTTGATCACTTATGCACAGATTCTGTGAATACATGTATATCTACCACCTCAATAAGCTAACAGGGACACTAAAATCACTTTGTGCTTACAGCCTGCTGTGCTGTGCTGTTCCCAGTAACTGAACCAAGGCACCATGGAGAACTGGACCCTAGAACATCCCTTTGTTCTATAAAGCAAATGGTCAAAGAATTACCAGAATATTCTCAAGGATGCAGAAGCCAGCTTAAAGTACCCCATCAACCAAAACTCTGGGGCAATTTTGGCAACAAAATACGTACTACAGTATTCTAAGATGAAACATTCTGTGAATAAAAAATGAATTTATTGTTTCATACACAGGGCAATCAGTCAGACAGACAGGGTTCTTGCTTGTAAAAAAAAAATGCCATGCACTGGTAGAGTACTGGGTTAAGAAGTCAGCAACTGGCGTCCACTGGGATTTGACTCACCATTGGTTTTTATTGGAATGACTGCTTTAATGTGCTGACAGTGGGCTATGTGGAAGGATCAACGTGTGAGATGCACTCAATACCCTGACCTTAGAGAAGTGAATGCCCCAACCACACAAAGTGCCTTCACGAGTTTCCCTGTGCAGCCCCCGAGGTCACCGAGTGCAATGCTGAGGCCCTTGCTGGACCCCTATGAGTTTCTCTTCATCCTCCCTCACCCCTGCTCTCTCTCATTTCATTCTTCCCTCCCTTGCTCACCCCTCCGTTTTTTGAAGCCTTTGTATCTTCTGTACAAAGATCAAAAAATTAACTATCTGATGAAGACAGATGTCTTCTGACTTCCTTTTCTCCAAGCTGTTTCCTCATATTATTCCAGAATTTTCTACCCCTTCTTCAACCCTGATCTCACATGACATTAGCCCTTTACAGCATTGCTATGCTTTCGGAAACATTTTTCCCCACACACTCTGAGACCATCTACATCACGCTGTGAACAATATGCCACAGGACTTTCACTACCAAAGAGACTGGAGAGAGGAGGCACCAGTGAGCCCACGATAGAAGGAATAGGAACTAGAACCTCAAACATGAGCTTCAATTCTATTCCTCACCCAGCCGACAGCACACTGCATGGTGAAGTCAGAGAAACATGATCTATACCTTTTCAAAGCTTCTGGCAAGCATTTAAATACCATCACAGGGGACTGGAGAGTTGGCTAAGAGATGAAGCGTATGTACCACTTTTTAGAGGACCCAAGTGTGGTCCTCAGCACCCCCATGAGGGCTCACAACCTTTGTCACTTCGAGCTCCAGGGAATCTTATGCCCTCTTGTGGCCTGCAGTGGTACTGCACCCACATGCGCAAACCCACACACAAACATTCACGTGTATACATGACTAAAATTAAAAATAAATTATTTTGAGGGGCTGGAGAGATGGCTTAGCAGTGAAGAGCACTTGACACTCTTTCAGAGGACCCATATTCGATTCTCAGCACCCACAAGGTGTCTGACAACCATCAGTAACTTCTGTTACAGGGACTCTAATACTCTTCTGTAGACCTCCAAGGACACCAGAGACACATATGCTTCACATACATACATGGAGGCAAAGCATTCATGTGTAACTATGACTATGAATAAAATAAAAGTTAAAAATTAAAAATATTTACTAAATGTTTTATTTAATGTTAATACATGCACACAACGTGTGTTTGGAGTTCATTCACCCCCTATTCTCTTCCCTCCAATTCCTTTCCTCTCCCTGACCCACATTCTTCTCTCCAGATATAACATACTCCCTCTGTTTTAAATTTGACATCCACTGAGTCCTTTTAGTGCTGCCTGTGTGTGTACACGGGGCTTAGACCATCTACTGTAAATAACCATACAAGGCTTGCCTTCAGCTTCCGGTCTGCTCCAACCTCGCTTTCAGCTGCAACTATGCACAGCCTGGGAGTCTTTTGCGCTTGTCCATATTGACTTTGATTCCATATGAAATATTTACATATGTTTATCACTTCGTCACCATTTAGCACAGCATCTGTTTGCCAAAAATGAGTCAGGCCCCATCCACAGCAATTTGTGGGATCTCAGAGGAAAGAGCAAGCTGGCTTCCTGGGAGGTTCTCTGAGGAATGAGTTGCTTTAGACAGAGGTACCTGACATCTCATCCCACCCATGCCCTCAAATATTTGCTGCATGCCCATCGTCACTTGATATTTGACACCACCTGTGGGACATGGACAGGAGCTGGGAGTGCCCAGGTGCTGTGAACAGGAGGTCGAGAGAGGTGAAGCCGTGCACAGCTAAGACAATGAGGGAACCACATCTCTTGACGTGCGGCCTGGGGTCTTTCTATTAACTCTGCTGAGACACTTCACTGATGTGATCCCAGAACCTAATTGTATAGTTAAAATAACAGCTACACTTTAGCGAATCTTTGGGTTTCTTTTTATTTTGTTTCGTTTGCTTTTTTTTTTTCTTTTGTTGAGACAAAGTGTCACTTTGTAGATTGGGCTGGCCTCAGACTCAGAGCCATCTGCCTCTGCCTCCTGAGGGCTGAGAACAAAGCAGTGTGCCACCACGTCCCCCTCATTTAGTGAGTCAATACATACTAGCTTATACATACAATAGCAAGCAATTTCTTTCCTGTTACCTCTAAATACTAACTAAAGTCTCAAAACGTCTCTCAGGAAGAGGTTTAGGTTAGCCTTTACTCCCCAAACTGAGCAGCTCACCTGGTCCTTTGACTCACAGCCTCAACACTCAGTCCTCCCCTAAGAACAGAAGACCAGAACGGAGAGGGCTTGAGTCAGGAGGACTCTTGGCCTACTCGCTATCCCACAAGGCAAGAGCATTTCTGAGAATAGGCCAGATGACGGTTATAAGATGGGAGTCATGGTTTCTGTGAGGTAGTGGACCTCCATGCAAGTCAACAACAAACTTGTTTTCTCTGCCCCACCTTCTGAACCCTGGCACAGAACTCCATGACAAGGTTCCTCGAAGAGCATTTACATCATTTTTTTTTCAAGACAGGGTTTTTCTGTGTAATAGTCCTGGCTGTCCACTTTGTTGACCAGACTGCCCTCGAACTCAAAGAAATCTGTCGGCCTCTGCCTCCCGAGTGCTGGGATTAAAGGCATGTGTCACTGCCACCTGGCTATATCAATTTCTTAACTTGGAGGTTACATGTGAGACAAGAACGTGATAATCCCTTTCTTTCTGAAAGATGGGAGAGTGGCTGGAGCCAACTTCAATGACAAGGAGAGGACAGAGCCTTGGGGACAACAGCTGTCACACCCAGCTCAACAAATTTCCCACACACCAAGGAGCTTCCTTGCTCATCTCAACCCTTTCTGCTCATTACCCACGAGCAGAGCAGCAAAAGCCATCAGAAGCCACCACTGTGGTGTAGGCCACAGAAGCAGCATCTGGGTGGGCTTCCTCCCAGCCTTCTAGCAACTATAGAAGTGCATTGTTGAACAACTGCCCTCATGTTCAGCCAAGTTCCCTGAAAACAGATGGGGGCTAGGATTCAGGAACACAAGACTTAGAAATGGAGAAGTTTCAGAGTCTATTGGGGCCGAGAAGAACACAGAACAAAGACTAGGAAAGCGGAGCTAGGGAGATGACTCAGCGGGTAAAAGTGCTTGCCATGCAAGAACGAAGGCGGGGGGACACACCCGAGGACACATGGTCTGTTTTTAGAACGCATGTAAAAGCAGGAGGGTTAGCATGTAAGATGAGAAGCAGAGACAGGCCGTTCCACAGAAGCTCACAGCCATCTAGCCTGATGCACACAAGCACCAAACCACTGGAGACCCTGCCCAAACAAAGTCAAAGACAAGGACCAACAATGGAGGATGTCATCCAAGCTCCACATGCCAAGCATGAGTACCAGTGATGCTTCCACGCACACATCAACAGTATGCTCACATGTGTAAGTATGCATGAGCACACACACATGCACACACAGGTGCACACATGCACGCTTTTTTAATTAAAAATTTTAAGAAGTAAAGAACCGTGCTAGGGCACTGCCACAATGAAGTCTAGTTTTGCTCTGAAACCTGGGTAGAAAATGATTTGGTGGTTCTTAGCCTAGCTAATGCTGTGACCCTTTAATACTGTTCCTCATGTGTGGTGACCTCAACCCTAAAATTATCTCACTGGTGCTCCATAACTGCAATTTTGATACTTTTGTGACTCATAATGTAAATATCTGTGTTTCCAATAATCTTAGGTGAGCCCCATAAAAGGGTCACTCGACCCCAAAGGGGTCACAACGCACAAGTTGAGAGTTTCTGTTCTAGAGCATAAACGAACCAGTGAATTGTCCTCTATTGCAGGGACATTTGAATCCTCTGTCCATCATTCACAAGTTACTGATGGCTAACATGGGAAGGTAGGTTTTCCCACAGAGTCAGGAGGCAGCTGAGAGCCCTGAAATGCTCAGTGTAGCTTGAAACATTTTCCCAGGACCATTTAAGGGAAATCTATTTGGGAAACCAACAGAGTGCCACACCAGTCTTCTGAAGGTAATTCTAAAAGGTACATTTTTAGGATTCGTCAGTGACAGCAAGCTTTATGACCTGCTCATAACATTTTTTCTTTCTTTCTTTCTTTCTTTCTTTCTTTCTTTCTTTCTTTCTTT
>LOEQ01003479.1:1471-25613 GCA_001685075.1 Bramus lutescens
AGAGAGAGAGAGAGAGAGAGAGAGAGAGACTACACCAAGAGGAGGCTGGTACTGTTGTTTTACCAAAACATCGACATTTTGTGTGTCGGTGAAATATTGAAGACCAAACCAGAGCCTTACATAAGCCAGATAAACACAGGCACTAAGTTGTCTCCAGCCCAAAAAAGATTTTAAGAGAATGGGGGCAATGCTTATTATTGACAAGTAGAGTCATTACAAAATGACAAAAGATTTGATATATTCAAAGATATCACGGCTCTAAACTGATTTTTCTTTGACAGATGTACAAAGACTGGGAAGACATAATTGGAGACAGTCCAAATGTTTAATGGCATGCTCCGTAGGAGAATGAGATGATGGATGCTGACCAGGGGGGACATGGATGATGGCTAACAGGGCTGGAAACGGGTGGTAGAGCCAGATTGCAGCAGGTTCTGGAAGGCAGAGGAATCCCAACTCAGTGGAGTATGAAACTGGTGTATCCAGTTATAGTCTTAGAGGGTGGGCGGAGAATACAGCAGGAGTGGAGTTATAGGAAGAAACCCAGAAAATACGGCTGCTTGTGAGGTGGGATGGATGGAGAGGGTGCCCCAATAAAGAGGTCGCAACACCTTGGACTTGGGGAATGGAGGAACCTGAGGGAAGATCTTTGTCTAAGAATAGTACAAGTCTGTTGAATCATCTCCTTTCCTCAGACAAAATCAGTGGGACAGTGTGACTCATTAGTGATCTATTTTTATCACAGGACGTGACCAAAGGTGAATATAATTCCCTAAAATGACCTGATTAAAAAAAAGTGCTAAGATGCTTTGTTGACATCCAACACCCAAAGGAGGCCTGTCCCTTTCTGAACAGAAACATAAGAAGGGGGGTAGAGGGGAGGTGGAGGGAAGGCATGGGAGGAGAGGAGGGGAAATTGTGGTCCCCATGTAAAATAAACAAATAAATTTAATTAATAATAATAAAAAAAGAAGCTGGGCTCCTTCCCAACGGATTCCTGGAGGGCTCACCATCTTTGTCCTCAGAAACTAAGGTCAATGGCCCCACCCTATGTGGATCAACAGTTCCTTTATTTTTGGGGCCCAAGAGATCATTTTAAAATGTTCACTGAAGGGTTGGGAATGGGGCTCAGTGGTGGAGAGCCTGCCTAGCACGTGTGAGACACTGGCATGGGGGAAAGGAAGCAGCAAACGGAGCGAAGCATCTTGGGAAGACTGCAGTTTTAGGTCATTTAGAGGCCCGGGTTTGAACAACTCCTCACAGTGAAGTAGACCCCAAGCTGCAGTTATTCCATATTAAAAAGTCACCATTATTTTCCCAAATTAATTGCACATCAGTTACTTTATTGTGTGATTTGGTTTTTCATGTCAATCTTTTTTTTTAAAGTTTATTTATTTTTAATTTTATGAGCATTGGTGGTTTGCCTGAACATGTGTCTGTATGAGTGTATTGGAGTCCCTGGAACTGGAGTTACAGACAGTTGGGAGCTGCCATGTGGGTTCTAGGAATTAAACCTGGTCCTCTGAAGGAACAGCCAGTGCCCTTAACCACTGAGCCATCTCTCCAGCCCTCAGACCAATCTTTTACAGGAGGAAACAACAATCTTTAAATATGTATTTCAATAAAACTTGACATAGGTTGAGCGTCGCTGAAATGCTCGGGTTCAAAAATGCTCAGATTTACAGGTTTTTTTTAGATTTTGGAGTATTTATCTATTCATAATGAGATACACTGAGGAAAAGACCCAAATTTAAATGCAAAACTCACTTATGTTCTTTATGCCCCTTATGCCCGCATAGCGTCATGGTAATTTTATCCATAATTTCAAATAATGAAGTTTCACACTATTTATTTTCTACTGGTGGTGTAATTGTTGGTGCTCAGAGGAGTTTGGATTTGGGATTTTTGGATAAGGGATGTCTACCCTTCCTTAGAGGAAGTCTGCTAAGAGACATATTGAATGAGCACCAGACTCCAGTGATCTCTCTGTTCAGGAGAATTATTTGTGGACTAACCCACCCACGTGAGTCCAGCCTACATCTCAGTCTGATGCTCAGGAAGAGCCCGCACCATAAATAGCAGGAGGATAACTAGATCCTACACGAAAGACTTCATCCCAGACCAAGGAAAAGGTATTAAGTAACAGACATGTTTCCAGGGCCCACTTATTTATGATACGTGTTAAAAAGCCTGGGCCAGTTTTGAACGGGCTGTGTTCTGGGACCTCCTGCTACATGAAGAGGAAAGTAAGAATTATTTTGTAAGTCAATAGTACTGTTCTATTTTCTCGGCCTGTTTGCCTGTCGAGGCCACTGATCCTGACTTATAGCCATCGAGAGGGGACTGCATGTCATCAGTTTGACCTGAAGTTTATTATTGTTGGTAGCCGTTCCCAACACTTTCTGGATTTATACATAACAAATTGTCTCATTTTATGACGTTTGTGGCTCCAACATTTGGCTGTCCAGTGACTCAATTCAATTCTTTCCCTATCTGCTTTTATTATAGACCCTATAGGTCAGGACTTATGTCCTGCAATACTTCAGACTGGATCACAAGTCTCCAGGTGCCGGTCACTCACCCTCCTGACTGGCTATAATTTGGGGTTCCCACAATTCCTAACTCCACTTTCATAATTTCCTAAAGTGGATCACAGAACTCAGGAAAATCTGATACTTGTGTTTACTGGTTTACTGTAAAGGACACACGTGATTGGCCAGAAAATGAGAGACATAAGGCAAGGTCCAGAAGGGTCCTAAGCCCAAGTGTTTCTGTCCCCCTGAAATGGAATGGCATACTTTTCCAGCAGATGGATGCCTTCCCCAATCTGGAAGCTTCCAGAATCCTACTTTCAAAGAGTTACTAGTTCCTTCTGCAGCCCCATCTCCTCCCCGCTGATGGAGGCAGAAAGGTCTGACATTTCCCAGCTGACCTGAGATTTCCAAGGGGTCCTGTTCCATCACTGCATAGCATAAACTTACCTGTAACAGAAAGTGGTTCATTATGAACAAGGGGGAACTCTCCTTCCTCTTAAGACCTTCCAAGGTCCTCAGTAGATCTGAGCTAGGAACCAGGGACAAGACCTCTTCCACTGCAGCCACCTGGGTTTCCACAGAGGCTGGACGGGAGAGTGGTATTGCTCAAGTAAAGGTATGTCTGGGCTGCTGCTGAAGACGCTTGAGGGCATGGTTTCTGGAGAGACTGCCTGAAGATTCTATTTTCTAGGTCGAGACTACTGCTGCCGTGTTACAGGGAGAAGAATATCATTAGCTTTGTAGAAAGTTTTCTTGTCGGACTATCTTTGGATCACCAACTTGCAAATAACATGTAGACTTATTATTAATTATGAAAGCTTGGCCTTGGCATAAGCTTTTTCCCCACCTAGCTCAAATTAACCTGTCTCTATGAATCTACATTCTGCCATGTGGCTCAGTTATCTCTGCTCTCTACCATGTGTCTGACTTCTTCAGAGCCTCCAGGCGTATCTCTGCCTCACTTCTTCCCAGAGTTCTCTCTCTCCCCAGAAATCTTGCCTGTTCTCTGATGCCTAGTGATTGGCCATTCAGCTCTTTATTACACCAATCACAGCAACACATCTTCACACAGGGTACAAATATCCCACGACAAGCCTTGGCAGCCTATGAGCTAATACACCAGCATAGCTCCCAAAGGAGTTCTGAGGTCTGCACCTGCACACAGCTGCTCCTGGTTCACCCAGACCCCAGGTCTAAGGCTGCCAAAACAGCACACATTTTCTCCTGACTTCCTGTTTGACCTTGGCCAGATCAATAGCAAGGGTGTCTTCTGCACAGAGCTGGACAGGCAGTTGCCGGGGAGACACCCTTGCACAAGTACTTTTTGTGTCAAATTATGGAGGTCTTGCTGTGGGCACAGCTCTGGCAGAGCCTCTCAAGACAGTTCTCCTTATCAAGACATGCATGAGAGCCTCCCTGTTGTGCTTTGGATGTGAAATGCCCTGCAGAGGCTCAGGTTTTTGGATGCCAGCTTCCCAGCTGGTGAAGTTGTTTAGGAAGACTGTGGAGTCTTTAGGAACAGTGCCTTTCAGGCAGAGTAGACCATGGGGAGGGAATTTGAGGTTTTGTAGCCTGGACCCACTTCATGTTGCTTCTCTGCTTCCTGAATGGAAATGCAATGTGACCAGCCAGTTTTTGCACCTGATACGGTGACTTCCCTGCTGGTCAATGTCTTCCCCTCCACGGACTCTTTTCCTCTGGAATAGTAAACCAAAAACCCAAACCATACCAAACCAAGCCACCTTTCTCCCTGAGGCTTTGTTCGTTTTGTTGTTTGGGTCAGGGTGTTTTGTCAGAGCAGCAGAACAGAAACTCACACTCCCTCCTTCGCCTTCCAGGCTTTCTGTTGTCATTGCTTTAACAGTGCTATATTTAGATTCCGACATGCACAGAGATTTAATTGAGNTTTTCCTCTGGAATAGTAAACCAAAAACCCAAACCATACCAAACCAAGCCACCTTTCTCCCTGAGGCTTTGTTCGTTTTGTTGTTTGGGTCAGGGTGTTTTGTCAGAGCAGCAGAACAGAAACTCACACTCCCTCCTTCGCCTTCCAGGCTTTCTGTTGTCATTGCTTTAACAGTGCTATATTTAGATTCCGACATGCACAGAGATTTAATTGAGGGATGAATGCAGACAAGGGTGACTACTTTACACAACCCTAATGGAAATTCCTTCTGTAGTCTACAATAGCCATGCCTACAAAGAATATGAATCATTTGAGCCCCGGTTCTGGTCCCCCTCCCTCCATTACTTCCTTTCCTCCTTCCCTCCCTTTTCTCTTTTTCTCTTCCTTTAATCCCTCTCCAACCCCCTCCTTTGTTTTTCTTTTTCAAGATGGAGACTTGCAATGTTGTCCAGGCTATTCTTAAACTCCTGGGCCAAATCAGTCTTCCTGCCTCAGTCTTCCACACGGGGGCTACAGGCATGTGCCCCCGTGTCCATCTGAAATCCTGAATTCTCTCTCATGTCTTACCCTTGCAACCTTGTATTTTAAATATCCTTAGAGTGGCTCTTGCTTCTTATATTGAGAGCCTTGACAGAAGGAAGTATTATCAACTGTTGCTGTTTGAGATAGGTCAGTGTTTCCTCATGGGGTCAGAACAGAACTGCTGTCTGTGGGGAGATCACCTAACTTGCTTGCTTAGCTTTCTCCCCTTCCTACTCTGTTGGTCCCAAGGAGGAGCGCTTAATGAATGAGCCACTATAAGGGTTCATTCATGTAGGTTGGGGGTCGTTCCTCAGAATACCTTCCTTACTGTCTATCTTCATATGACCTCTGAGACCCCCTGCTTCTGCCTCTGATATACTTTTAAGACCTACCCAACTCTCTCTCCCTTTCTCTCCTCATCCCTAGGGAGACCCAAAATACGTTTCCGTAGCAGCAGCCCAGTTTCAGATCTCAGGGCATACAGATCTGTTCTGCCCAGATGGTAACCAACAGGGCTTCCCCCAATAAAAGCTGAAGGTGCCATGTCTTTACTTAGTGTTCTTCAGTACTAAAAGCCTAAGCTATTAACTGGCCTTCTAAGGTCCTATGTCATTGAGACTGAACTTCGCTGCCGTCACCTCCTTTCCCTACTAACCACCTGTAACACTTTTCTTTCTCTGCCAAGCTTTGGGCATGGACCAGTCCCTCCTTCCAAACATTCTCCCTCTTTCTCTCCTCTTCCTCTTTTTTTTTTTTAAGAAAACCATTCACTTGACAAGCATTTCTTATGACCCTGTCAGATGTAAGGCCTCGAGATTGGATCTGGGGTCTGTGGGTTTCATCAACATTCTTGGGCTGTCAGCCTGAGGTCGCATTCCTGTGACACCCTCTCAGTCCCCCCACCCTGAGCTATGACACTTGGGGCCTTGTGTGCCCTCCTAAAACACTTGGACCAGTGAGCAGACTTAGACTATGCACTGGTTCGAAACCCTCAATTTCAAGAATCAAGGGTGGGGCTGTGTTATATTCTGCAGAGCCCTGGCATGGTAGTTGGCATGGTAGGCACTCAGTAAACAAATCTTCAGTGAAGAATTCTCACTTTCAAATTACAGATAGCTCACAGGGCAGTCATTTTTTGCTCTAGCCCTGTTTGTCATGGCCTCGGGTATGGGAACAGCCTTACCCAGTCCTGGCTGAAGCATTCTTAACAGAGGGTCACAGGAACAACCCATAGTGCCTTTGGTCAGAAGATGCTTTTCACTCACTAATTTTCATAACCCTGTTTGCTTGGGAGGAAATCCAATCCAGATGTTCCAGATCCATTAACATTAAACTCATCACCACGTGACACCCTAACAGATTCTGATGGCCATGAAGTCCTTCTTCACAAAACAGGCATTTGTCATTTGCCAGCTATAAATGAGCATAAGACCTCAGCTTGCATTTGGGTACAAATTTAGAATCAGCAAGGATGGGGGGCTGAGGAGTGGTGGAGTCTGGCAACTCCATCAGCTTCTCTTTGCTGAGGCATAGATGGGATTTCATAGACCTTGGTATGTAGGTTTCCTCATGATATAATGAATGTCACATTATATATATATATATGTATATATATATGTATATATATATGTCACAGTGTCATGGTGTCAGTCACCAGAAGGTCAAGGAAACCAGGCTCTCCTATGTCCTACAAGTCCTTCAGTCCATTGGAAAGAGGGCAAGAAAGGCGTTAGAGAAGAGTGAGCATGCAGGCACACATTGCATACAAATGCACACCCCAAACTAGAACAAGCTAATGACTCACCCACCCACCAGGGCACAAAGTGTGCTGAGCCCTCCAGCAGGCTAAGAGCTGAGGTCACCCTCTCTCCCCGCTCCTCTCCCTCTGCTTCTTTCTACCCACCCTTCTTTCTCTGACATCAGGGTATTTTTTGGCCCAAGAAGATGCCTCCTCATTCCATTGAATTAACTCAACACCGCAAAACTAACTCAAAGTGATCTATAAGAATATTTTATGGCTCAGAAAATGTGTGTACAAGGGTAGTTCTCTGAAACTGTTGGGAAACACTGTCTTGGCACAGGGAGTTGCTCCCTCCGCTAGCTTCGTATGTTGCAATTTATTTGTTTCTGAGGCTGTTGCCATCAGTGGCTTGGGAAGATCCAAAGACAAGAGGAGCACAGTGCCGTTTATTCTTGAATATTCAGTACTCATTGCCGAGTGTATAGTTCAAGAAATAGCTGTCGAAGGAATGAATAACTCTCTCCATCAATGCTTCTAAATTAACCAGAACTTTCAGATCCGACCACAAAGACTTAGATACACATAGAGACAACATGGGCCAACACAGAATGGAGAGAAGAAGGAGAAAGGAAAAGAAGGGCAAGACAAGGCTCCTGTTTCTTGAAGAGTCCATGAGTGGAACCTACAGAATTTTAAACAACTATTCAAGTGGCAGCAACACACTTTCAACACAGCTCTCCGTTAGTATCCGTTGACTCTGTTTTACCTCCATTTTAGAGCCTTTTCAGGGAGCAAAGACCTGAAAATTTGACCTTTCTCTGCTTTCCAAGGATGCCATCAATGTAACACCAGCAACACAAACAGCCACATGTGTGAACAATACGGCAGCACCCTAACACCGCTCGGTGATCTAGGACACTGTGTCTTTGCAGAGGTTCAAAGTCAAGGGCACCCAAGGGTAAGGAGTAAAGCGCTAGCGCATTTTTTAAACCTGTGTTTTCTTTATATGCAATTGGCTCTCCTTAGTCATTCTGAAAACCACACACTTGCTAGACCACAGCCAAGCTTGGATTCAGAAGTATGGCCTCTGTCTGGAAGGAGGGGAAAGATGATGTCATTGCTAGCTGTTAAGGGCTGGAGGGATTACAAGATTTGGAGTGGGATTTGAATAAACCTCTGAAACTAAGAAAACTGGGGCTGCTGGCGGCCTCTTCACCTGCGCAGAAACGCCTCCTGCCTGCCCCTGCAAACTATAACTGTCCTCTTGGCTGGGACACCGACAGCTTGCTTTGGGTCATTTTTTCCACCCTGAGTTTCAAGGGATTTTTACCACGGACCTTGATTCTCCCCACCCCGCTGTTATGCAAATCTTTCTGACGTGATTTCAGAGGGCGAGCAGTCTGAAGTGTTGGAGGGGTATTGATGGAGTGGTAGGTCTCCTTGGCAGCTTAGGAGCGACGGTGGAGAAGCAATTATGGAGGCGAGGAGTGGGCCACAGTCATTTAGGGATCACTTTAGCCCTCAGAGGGCTGCACAGCTGTGTTTGGCTTACTTATTCATGTGAGGCTGCAAACCAAGACCGCTATTTGAATTATTTCATAGCAATGGAGCAGGCTTTGGTGTGTCTGATTATGCAAAGAACCTACTCGATGGAGTGTTGATTTGTAGAATTAATAGAGCTTTCTCACCAGCAGGTACTCTTAGTCCATCCAAGAACAAATGTTGGTGTTGCCCCCTGTCTGCTGAGCCAGGCTGGTGTGACCTTTTCAGAATGTCCTCCAGGAGAGGGATGCGCCCATGAGAGATCTGTGGATGTGTTCATCTCTGTGTTTGTGTTCTGAAGGTCACTGCAGGTGCCAGGCACCCTGGCGCTGCTCACACTGTCATTCCTTGGCTGGCCCAGTGAGGGGCCACCTGAATTTGCAGCATTCCAGCTCTGACTTCATCACCCAGTGAGAAAAGGACATTCGCTTTTCCTGCAAGGCAAGCTTGTGTCCGTACCAGAATCACCAAGAGACAAAGACGCAGCTTATCCGGTTCAGTTCTCGCACTTCGACAGGTTCTTGTCTAGGTTCAACATCCTTCTCCGTCTCTCCCCGACAGCATAGCAGGAAAAGGCATGGTCTCTGCCTCCCATTTCCATGACTGCGTACAGTCTCACCCCAAGAGGGCAAGCCTCATTCCACAGCACTCAGACCCTCACACTTGGTAATATGAAGTGTCGTTCTCCCACCCCAAAGTTTATGTCTCCCTTGAACCATGGAATGTGACCTTATTGGGGGGAAGGTTCCTTTAGCAGTCACTTACCTCATTACCATGACAAAACACCTGACAGGAGAAACTAAGAGGGGAGGGTTTATTTTGGTCCCCAGCTCCAGGGTGCTATCCATCATTGTGGGGAAACACGCCGAAGGAGCTTGAGGCAACTGTTCACATCATGTCCGCAGACGGAAACAAAGAGAGACGAAGGCTGGTATTTGGTTCCATTTCAATTCAGCCCGTGATCCTGCCCTATGGGATGGTGGCACCATAATTAAGACGGATCTGCCCTCCTCTGTTAACCCAGTCCAGAGAATCTCTCCCAGGCACACTCAGAGGCTGACCTTATCTAGATAATCCTTCACAGGTGTGCCTGGAGGCTGGCTTCCAGGGAAGTCCTGATTGTGTTGACAATATTAACCATCACAGGTTCAGTGTAGATGTAGTTTGTTACACAGGATGGGGAGCAAATGAATAGCATCTATATAAGAAGATGAGAGGGGATACCTGGGGTTGGGAGGAAGGCTCTGTGGAGGTAGAGCAGAGAGTGCCTGGTTTAGCTGTAAGCTAAGGGACACTGGGAGCCATAGAGGTTAGGAAAAGTCAAGGAGGATTCTCTGCAGCCTGAGAAAGTTCAACTCCAACAACACCTTTACTTCTGATTTCTAGTCTCCATAGTGAGAAAGTAAACACTGGGGTCTTCACTGCCAAGTCAGGGGTAATTTGCTATAGCAGCTGGAGAAAATTAATATACCAGCCTTGATTTTTCTGTCTTCCCCCTCGCCCCCATTACACAGTCCCCTGGCCATGGTGTCTTAGTTTGAGATCTTTGTCTCAAAAGGAGAAAGGAGCTTGGCTGCAGGTGAGTTCCTAGGAAGGCGATGCCAGGAAGACTTCGAAGAAAATAAACCTGAGAGGGAGTTTTAATTAACTGTTAGCACCATGAGCCACCAGAGGCTCAGTTCTACTAGGCTTTCTGGGGAGTAATGGAGAGTTAATTCCAAATACATCTGACCCAGGAGTGGAGCAGCTGCATACTGATGCTCACCCTTAGGTAGGAGGCTGTCTCTGGGTACCCCTGCTATCCTCAGCACCTTAGCTTTGCCAGCTCCTGAGAAAGCCCAAGGAAGGAAAAGCCCTGGTAAGTTGTAGGCAGGAAGAGAGTGTTCTTTTCACAGGGGACCAGGTGGAGGCCAAGGGAATTCAGGGTTCAACAAGCGGGGTGTCTACTGCCACCAGCTCCTGCAGAACTTGTCTTTGTTGATCTAGGCCTGGGAACTGGGCTCTGTCATTCCTTGCCTATGGTTTCTCAGTGTCCCCTATTGTCTGCCCCTCAAAAAACATCTTTACACTAGGCTGTCTCCAGAATCTCAACTACTTCCATTTCTTGTACAATCCTAACTGGCAGAGACACAGGGACACGGAGTTTTCCAAAGGCCTTTGGCTCTCTACGTAAAGCGAGGCCAGCAGCCTTTGTACGCTTATATGGGATTCTCCAATAAAATTCTTACAGAACAGGGTAAGGCCATCCTCAGTTGGCTTTCCAGAAATTTTCTCCAGCTCACGTTTCTTATGAGTCCTACTAACTTCCAACTGTATTCGGTGACTTCCTACTCTCCAGAAGTTAGGCCGTGGTTGTGGTGTACATATGGCATGCTGCTTCAAGATTCGGGACACAATCTTGGGTATAATGGTGTTAAAGTTGTGAGACCTTTAGTAGCTGGGACCTAGTGGAAAGAAATTAGGTCATTGGAGGCGCTGCCCTAAGAAGGTACTAACCTAGCCTTGTGTTCTTTGGGGAATAGCAGGTTGCCAAAACTGAAGCTGGCTTGTGGACCACCTCACACTGCGTCCCTTTCCTTTTCTGTGCCATGTTGTGACTTTACCGACAGGACTCTTACCAAAGACTGAACTGATCTTGCAATTTCAGTTGCTAGTTAAATACTCCTGTTTATAAAGCACCCAGCTTGAAGTATTTCGCTATAGCAACAGGAAACAAATGGATACAATGAGTACCACCTTCCTTCTTTTCTTTCTCCTATGTTATGCCTTTCTCTGCTTACATTCTGTCCTTTTGTATAAAGTTCATGGCTTGAGTTCTTGTATAACATTAATCGACGTTCCTTTGATCTGTCTTTATGTTGATATTTGTAGTCGCTGACATTTGTAGTCCTTTAAATATTGTCTGAGTGGCACTAGAATTGCATTGCTTCCTTGATGGGGCCCTGTCCCCAGCCTAGGAGCTCATGATTTAGAATGTGCATTGAGGACTAATGGAGGCAGCAGGTCATTAAATGGGGACATAGTTAGTTGACTGGAGAACTGCTACAAATCTTCTAGCCTTGGAGTTCCTTTGTGTCCTCTCTTCCTTATCATCTTATCCACCCCCTGCATGCTCTGTCTACCATCTTTTCAGTTAAGTAAGTTAACTTCCTCCTCCAAAGACTTCCCTCTTTCTCTTGCACCATCTGGGTTTCCTCTCTCTGTTTTCTCCACTGTCCTAGAATCCTCTTTTCCCTCTCTGTTGTCCTGGGTCAGAGTTATTAGTGTGCAGGTTGCATATCTCCCTGGCCCTACCTTTAACTCACAGTTTATCTACAACCTTTATGTAGCCTCCCATAAAGAAAAACAAGGACAGAAATGGCATCTATGTGAGAGTTCTTAGTGTCCCCCCAGACTGCCAGTTCTAATCATCCAGAATGGAGCTGGCCGGATATTGCTAACCTCATGCTTTAGCTAACCATACTTTATGCATTAAGGATTTGAGAGACTGTAAGGAGCATTCACTTCGGTTATCATCCTGGACCTTGCCCCAGTGATTCCAGGCACACTCTCGAGCCTCTTGGGGTGTTTTGAGGTAGCATGACTCCAATTATCTTTGCAGCTTTCCAGTCAGACTATAAAAAAATCTTAACTCTGCCCACTTCATTCACTCTCTCCCCTCCTGCCCCTTCCCATCATGTAAAAATCTGCCGGCCCTCTTCTATTTTAGAGGGTGTGCCTACTCTTCTCTCCAAACGCTTCACACTTTTATGACTCCACTTGTGAGCTGTGTGGCCAGGGAAAGTGATCCAAACAGTTTGCACCTAGTTTCCTTGCACATAAAGTGCAAAGCAGTGAAACTTGCCCCGGTGAGGTTTGCAGCATTGAGTTTTAAAAGCTAATGCAGGCAAAGGCACGAGGCCAGCACTCTGCCTATGGACGGCTTTAGAGTAGAAATGGGCTATCAACTTGATGGCGTGGTGAGGGCTTAAGGAGAGAGCAAAGCGGGGTCCTGGACCACTGTGTACAGACAATTTGTAGAGGGCTCTGGCCTCAAGTGTGAGAATCTTACTAATGAGATTATCTACGTCATACATAGATAAGGTGGGCTTATCTTTAGCTTCTTATCTGAAGCTTCTTTTTGTTTGTTTTTGTTTTGTTTTTTGAGACAGGTTTTTGGGTTTTTTTATTTTATTTTATTTTTAATGTAAGAACTCTGGCTGTCCTGGAACTCCCTTTCTAGACCAGGCTGGGCTCAAACTCACAGAGATCCACCTGTCTCTGCCTCCCAATTGCTGGGATTAAAGGTGTAAGCCACCAACACCCAGCCCCCTGAAGCTTCTTAAACTTCAATGTGCATTATAGTTACATGAAAACTCCCTAAAAGGCGGGTCCTAATTTCGTGGGGAGCAGACTCTATAGTCTGTGTTCCCTGCAAATGCTTTGGTGACACCGACACTGCCAGCACGTGGCGGTACTTGTGAGCTAGGACCAATAGGAAATTTACTCTTATTGTGGGCACTATAAAAAAAATATTGGAAAACACTACAGAGAAATTATCTTAGAGTCTCACTCTGAGCTGTCTCCACAAGGGATCGCTACTCACCTCGTGGCAGCCTTGAAGTCAGGCCTGATTTGATCCAGGAAGCCCACGGGCTAAACCTGCTCCCTGTGGCTGTGCAGTCATGGCGCTTCACAAATCCTGACAAATCCTCAGCTCAACCTTTCAAGGCCCCCACAGGGCTGGGATGGTGCTGAGCATTATCTGCATGTCTGCGCTGGTTTTCCCAGCCCTTGGAGCTCCCCTCCCGGTTTGGCGCCTCTCTCCCAGACCACCAGGGACCTGACATCCCCACCCGTTCCCTGGGGTATCTGATTTCACTCTGCAGCCACTGGTTTTAGATTTCTTTTCCTTGGAAGACAGGGACAGCTGGGAATGTGGCTCTCATCCTGTCTGGGTTTTCCCCTGACAAGTGGCAGTAGTGGCAGGATATGAGGTGCTTGAGGCCCACTCATGATGCTATTATCACCACGAACAGAGTCAGCAATGGCAGGAACAGGTGCAGAAAGGCCCTGGTTTCATTATGCAGGCAAATGGGAGCGGCCAGCCAGGAGGGCGCAGAAATCACAGATTTGGGGGAAAACAACCAAGTGAGAGAAGAGATTAAGAGGTGGAACACAGAGTTTTCAGGTCCTGAATCCATTCTGTGTGACATTACAGCGATGAAGCAGCAAGGAAATAATTCTGTGGAGGCCACCATGACATGAGGAACTGTATTCAAGGGGGGCAGCTTTAGGAAGGGTGAGAACCACTGCCTTAAATGCACAGCGCCAACAGTGAGCCCCGATCTCACCTACAGGCGTTGGTTCTTACAGCTGTGTCAGCCTTGGTCATCCAGAAAAGCAAGATGGCCACCAGAGAACCTGGGGAAGGGGGTGTGTGGGTGAGTCTGTGGCAACTTTCTTAATGTCTGCTCAGTTTTCCTATAAAACTAAAATTGCTCAAAATGGCTCTTCACTTTGTTAAAGTAGACATAAAAACTAACCTCATTTGGCTACTATGGTTATCCAAGCACAGAAAGTACACAAAGCCCTGGACGTTGGTTAAAAATGATGCAAAAGCCATGAAACAAATGTCTACCTTCCTCCAAATAACCCAAATGCAACACCCCTGGTGGGGGTCGGGGTAGAATGAATTATTGCTGGTTTCCTACAGACACTCCTCCCCTTCTTGATATCTGTCACCAGAGGTTCCAGCTGCCTCAAGAGACGTACCCCTGTACACAGTTTATACATTTCTGTATGCAGCAGAAATAATACCTTTCCAGTGTCTCTCCGTATTGTGCCCTTGCAGTCGGTTGCTTCCTATGCTTGCCCCCCAGCTACCACTAAAGTCAGACTGACACTTCTTGTACCCCCAGAACCATAGTAATAAGACACAGACGGGGATGCCAGACCCATGCTGTATCTGTGGAAATGTGGAAGAAAAGAAGTGTATTCAGACAGAGGGTCCTCTCACCTCCCATCTCAGGGCTAAACATTGGGAAGGGTGCGGGTGTAGAGATGAGATCCAACGACTGTTGACACAGCACTCCAGAGGCTGTAGCCCGGCCTTGGGAGAACCCCTTGCTTGTTTTGATGAATACCATTTCTACATGGGCATGCTGGGAGTGAACCCTCGCCGATTGCTTACTGAAGTGAATGGTACTCTCATGGTTCTTATTATAAAAGTAAAATGTGCACGCGGAAATAATCATTTAACTGGAAAGGTATGATATAAATACTAGAAATCATGCTTCATGATCCCTGACCCAGGCACTCTTTTAAAAGGAAGCAGTATTATGTGTTTATGGTTGTTCCCCCACCCCTAGGAGTCAATTATCTACTTTAAACGGCATATTTATACTGTTTTCTGGTTCATCAGCTTTAAGGAGTAACTATTGAATATTGCTTCGTGAAACTAGAAATTGTGACTCTTTTTAAACTCCCTTACAACTTTAAATGGCCTTTTTATTTCTTAATTCGTTAGCTACTTTTATGCCTTAAAAATATACCATTTTGCACAGTATCATTAAACAGCCCCCCCTTCCACCAGGTAACACAAGAAAACACTCCCTCCTTTCCTGTTCCGTTCTCTTCCCCCAACTTCTGGTCGTGTGGCTCCTTTTCTGTGTCCAAGGTAAGCCATTTTGTCATTATCTGCTACAATTAAAAATGGAGTTTCACATGCTGTGTCTGTAGAAATTTTATTTTTCAGAAGTCAAAAAAGCATTCATTTGCAGTGACCATGAAAACATTCATTGGCAGTTGGATGACATCACTCTCTCTTGGCACTCATAACAAGCTCAGCCCATAGAGGGGTTTGCTTCATTTTGACATCACAATGCTATGTATTTCCTGACAATTCTAATTGCTTTTCTGTTTTCTTGTTGACCAAAGAGATGTATAATAGGCAATGCCATTCTGTGTGCTGCTGAATGGTCAGATCTGGAAAGAAAGTGATTGTGTAGTTGCTGATAGATATTCAGAGGCCTGTGGTTCTTGACTTTCCGACTATGGCCCTTGTGCATCCTCCCTCTCTCTCTTCCTCACTCCCTCCCTGTAGTAAGTGTCAGTCATGCCCTTAAGTCCTTCTGCCTCCTCAAACTTGTAACATTCAGCAGGGTTGGCTCTGGGATTCCTAAGCTGTACTTAGTTTCTATGTTGTATATTTGCTGGGGCACAATATGACTGCCAGGGTAATGCCTGGGGCCCATCATTGACCAAGGAAAGGAGGGAGAATCCACCCATGTTTATTTATTGATATTAGTAATTACAATAACTGTAAAACTCCTTATAATAAATATTTTATGGGAGCTTGAGATTTTAATTAATGCCAAACTTAGCAGAAGACCAAAGGGGGTGGGAGGGGAAACATATCGCAGACATGAGGTCTCCATAGGGAATGAACGCCTTGATATTTCCGGACACTCTCCACTTTCTAACAACGCAAATGCTATCAGTTCCCCGACATTGACTGTGGCGTCTTAATAAATCAAATTATCAAAGGCTCATAAGTGTAGAAAAAGTGAAATGAAAACAAGTGAAGCAAGCATAGATTGCTGCTCCAACATCAAAGAACCCAAACCATAAATCCATAACATTCGCTTTCAAAAGCCGATGATGAAAAATATGGAATGAGTTTCTTAGATTTAATTTTAAGGCTGCAGAAGTATGTGAAAACAGAAGAGAAATGCTGAGAAGCAGAAACCAGAGCAGAGGGTGCTTCGTTTTAGAATTCTTAGCTTCTCCAGGGAGCTAAAGAGCTTACTTCCATGATGGCTGGAAACCAAAGCAGAGTTTGCAGACTCCATCATGGCTGGACACCATGGCAGTTTGCAAGTTCCTTTCTGTATCAAGTCCAATCATTCAGCTCCAGCTAGTAAATCAGAAACCCAGGCGGTGTGTAACACATTATTAAATTTATGCAAGAGCTCTGAATTCATCGAGGGAAAATAAGGTGTTGAATGGTATGTGTGATTCACTGGAAATCAAACCATCCAGTGTTAAATTGATTTTCAAATCTCTGGTTCCCTTTTGTGTAAAGTCTTACTCATAGTAGTAGAGACTGGTCTTCTGCTTGTTTGTTTTTGCTTTTTGGTTAGATATCTTTCATTCCCCTTCTGACGACATCCCAGTTTTCTTCCAGGGAATGGAACTGACTTTCCTTAATGTGTGGAATCTCGATGGGAAGTGCATTCCCCTTGCTTTCTAGTCCTTCAAGCTGAAGGGGCTCAACTAGCCTCTTCCCAACTTTCTAAAGAGCAGTCTGTGTGCAGGTGACACAGACCCATTCAGTGCAATACTTTCCACAGCCTCAGAAAGTCGAGTGAAGAATGCCAGGGTCTGGGGGCTTGAGGACTTGTTTTCCTCTATTGACAGGCCTTGGGTTCCCTTTAGTCCTACCCATTTTCCAAAACCAATGTCTGCCTCTCTGTTGGTCTGTCCCCAGTCACCCAGCAGACCCTTTTTGTTGGTTGTTGTTAGGATCGTCAGAATCTATTTCAGTTTTTATCAAAGAAAGTCAGATGGGCATATTCATTCAAAGGGAAAAATTTGTATATCTATTACTTGTGGCATTAGGGGGATAGAGACATGAATCCTGACCACAGACCCACTGTTAACAGAGATTGTTGGGTAAATAGACAAGTTTATTGGGATCTAGGAGGCACTACCACAGAAATAAAAGTCACAGAGGGAGAAGCCAGGAGTTCCACTTAGGGTATCTAGACAGTGTCTTAGAGAGGAAGCAGGGAATGAGTGGTTCTCAAAGAAAAAAAAAGGAGTTGTAAAAAAAAAAATCCTGCAGGCTTCTGGAAGAAACTCCACACGTCAGGGTTGAGCTGTGCTGGAGAGCCAGGCCACTCCTGGGAACTTCTGGGAGAGCCAGAGCACTGGGTAGGTCACGTTTCCAGGAGAATCAGATCACTCACAAGAGCTTCCGGCAATCAAGCATAGGATGAGTGGACTTTACAGTGAAAGACTGTGTAAAACAAATGGTCTTTGAAAACAACATTTCTTTTCATTTGTGTGTCTGTTGAGTGTATTCCAGGTAAGTGTATGTGCCCATGGAGGGAGGTCAGAGTGGGAATTGAGTCTCCTGGAGCTGGGGTTGCAAGTGGTTTTGAGCCGCCACGTGGGTGCCGGGAACTGAACTCAGGTCTCTAAAAGGGCAACAAGTGTTCTTTGTATCATTCACATTTACACATTTATGGTTCATTTACACAACAAGTGCTGAACCATCTCTCCAGGCCCCAAAATTATCCTTCTAAATCTCATGGAACTCCAGTTTCAGGTTTTAGAAAGATGTTGCTAGGCCTAAATGCTGATACTCAGAATATTTCAACATTGCTTACTGTTGGGTGGCAGTTTTTCAGGGATCTGTCCCAACCTCTACACCCTGAGACACAGACTGTCCTTTGTTTCAGACTATCTGTTTAATGAGGTGTGTGAGGTGGACAGCCTTGGAAAATTGAGACACAGTTTCCCCTAGGATAGCAAAGGGCATAAAACATCAAACATCCATTCCATGCTCAGCTCCAAACTAGGTCCTACAAGAGATAAGGACAAAGAATAAAGCATTCCTAGTATATCTAGGGAGAGGTAGCCAATGCAAGAAAACCAAATATGTTTATAGGTAGTCAAAGTCAGGCATGGTAGTGTACTCCTTTAATCCCAACACTTGGAAGATAGAGGCAGGAGGATCTCTGTAAGTTCAAGATCGTCATGGTCTACATAGAGAATTCCAGGCTAAGCAGGACTATGGCTGGAGATGATCTACTGACTCTTCAATTTTCTTTTTTCCTAATGGTTATCACCTGCTGGAAGCTTGATTTCTACTGTGGCCATGTTGAGGTGGGAGTATCTTTAAGAAGTGAAGCCTAGAGGAAGCTAATTGGGTCACAGGGGCACCACCCTCAGAAAGAATTAATGTTGGCCTCCAAGAGTAAAGTCCTCTCGAAAGCAGACCCTGTGAAGAAAAACCATGCCCACCCCCACCCCACCACGTTTGAGCTCTTCTCTGTGTGTCTGGTTCTGAAGAGACATAAGGAAGTTGCTAGATAGATCTTAGCATGTAGCTGGGAAGTCACTTCTGTCAACTCCATCATCCCCACGCTCTTCTGGGGCAGCTGCCCCTCAGCATCACGTGTGTGTGTGTGTGTGTGTGTGTGTGTCCTTTGCCTCAAATTCTTTGCTCCTGACCATCTCTCATTCTCACATGGACAGGAATTTCAGACGAATCCATCTATACCAGCTCCAATTCCCCTTCCCTGTGGAAGCTATACCTCGCCTCCATGGGCATCATTCCAACAGTCTGTGTTATTTTTTTCCTTACTAATGCTTCCACTTCAACTAAAAATATTTTCTTTTCCCTAATGAGCATCTTTAAGGGACTGGGTGTTTTCATTACCCCTAAACACATACGGTGCATCCCTACCATTCAGTGTGACTGTCTTTAGAGACAGGGCATCTATAGAAACCATGAAACCTGAAAGAGGTCCTAGAGAATGATTCCACTCTGACCAGATTTATGTGCATTTAAGAAGAGACACAAGAAAGCTAGCACCGAGCCAGTTTTTCTCTCCCCCTTCTCTCTTCCTACTCTGTGCGCCCTCAGCAAGACCATGCTTAGGATATAGTAAGAAGGTCATGACATTTATAAAGTCAGAAATAAGCCCCTTCAGCAGTGATTCTCAACCTATAGGTCATGACCCCTTTGGGAGTCAACCTCCCTTTCACAGGGGTTGTCTAAGAGCACCAGAAAGCACAAATATTTGCATTATGATTCATAACACTATCAAAATTACAGTTATGAAGCAGCAATAAAAGTAATTTCATGGTTGGGGTTCACTACAACATGAGGAACTGTATTAAAGGATTTTAGCATTAGGAAGGTTGAGAAACACTGCCCTACAAGAATTTTAACTGATATATGTATCTAGCAAATTCCATTCTTTAAATTCAAGGTATCTCTCTTGGGCAGTGCCCCTTGGCTCGTAATTTTAATCTGAGTCTTCTTCCTTTGCCTCCTCAAATACCCTCTGCATATAATTCTATCCCTGAGTTATCACATTAATGTAACCACTTATTAGCCTTCTTCCCTGCACTACGATCTTCTAGGAATCAAGACCAGGTCTTCTTTGAGTTTATGCTCCCAGTGACCAGTGCATTGCCTGGCACACGAGCAGTCTTGTGTTACAAAGTGTTCCACGAACCTTCTCTTCCATGCACATCATAGACCTCCTAATTATAAACCACAAAGCTTTCCTGTAATTACAGCAGTCTATTCTTGAAGGCAGGAAAACAAATTGATGCAAGTTTAAACAGAAAGTGTGACAATTAGAAGAAAAACGTCCAAGAGTTACGGCACGAGCTTTGAAACAAAGACCTAGGCGGACAAATGGGGTGGGAATGTGTTGGCAGCAGCTATTTATTTAAAAGAAGGGCTAAAGGAAGTTCTGTAGGCAGAAGGAAAATAACACAAGAGGGAAACATGGTAATACAGAAGGAATGTAGAAGAGGAAAAGGTAAACACTGGGTAAAACATAATAAATATTGACTGCCTAAAACAACAACAATAATGTTTTGCGGGATGAAAAGTATGCAGAAATAAAACACATGACAACAATAACAACAGCCAAAGCAGAGCGAATGGGTGCCTCCATCTGTCCAGGCTGCTGGGAGAAAATACCACAAGCCGGATGGCTTCTAAACATCAGAAATCTATATTTCACTATTCTGGAAGCTGGAAAGTCCAAGGATAAGGCAGACGCAGAGTCTGGTGAGGACCCAGTTTCTGGCTCCCAGCTGATGATACCTTTGTATTGTGTCTTCCCACTGTAGAAGGGATGAGGAGACTTTTTCAGCCCTCTTAAGTCTGGGCGTTAATTCCATTCCTGAGGCTTCTGCTTCCATGAAGTAATCATGTCCCCAAGGTCCCAGTGCCATCATGCTAGAGGCAAGGACGTCAACAAAAGGATTTTGGGGAGGGGATACAAATATTTAGACCATAGTGATGGTTTTAAATGTAATAAGGTATTTTAATTGTCTGAGAGAAATTAATGGTACTAATTTATAGTAGATTCCAGTAAGTCAAGGATGCATATTTGTATCTCTGTAATAACCACACACAAAAAAATCAATTCTCATGGTTTTGGTTGTTAGCCTAGACTTTAATGACTAAGCCATCTCTCCAGCTCAAAAAAAAAAAAAAGAAAAATTCTTAAAAATGTATAATGAACAAATAGGGAGTGGAAAATGGAGTGATTTTTTAAAATTCCTAATTAATGACTAATGGAAGAAAAGACAAAAGATGAGAGAAAAATTTCAAAAACAGATGGTATGCAGGCTGGAGAGATGACTTGGTGGCTAAGAGCACTTGCAGCTCTTGGGCTGGACCTTCGTTTCGTTCCTGGCACCCAAGCTGTGCATCTCACAACTGCCCTTAACTCCAGCTCTGAAAATCAGAAGCCTCTAGCCTTAGGGGGCACTTGCCCTCACTCGACACAAACATGAAAAGACTCACATAACTCAAAATAATCAAATATATCTCTTTTAAATATTTAAAAGATGGTGCAAGTTGTAAATAAAGACGAAGAAGACACCTTTGAATCCACATGGTTCAACCTACAGATTTCCAAAAAGCAGAACAGGCCAGGCTGGGGAAGCCATGTGCTCATCATGCAGCAGGTTTACAGAGGCAAGAGGAAACCCACTGTGTCTCAGGAGGAAGATGGGTATGTCTGCAGATGAGCGTCCTAGCTCAGCACCTTGACTGTGGGCTCTGGAGAGCAAAACCCTTTACAATAAACTCCACTTGCTGGGTTAATTTCAGGCCTGGTCCAACCTTCTGTTGCAAGCAAATGACCTCTGACTGAAACAGCGGTCATGGTCAATAGGAGCTGAGAAATGTGGTCTCATTAGGTCAGACTCCAGGGAGAGAGAATGAGTGTCTTGGACACAAAGCTTCGATCACAAGAATGCTTTCATATGCCATATTTTGGCCATGATGGTTGTATATATTTTTAAAATGTCATATCTGTTTAAAGACCTCCATAATTACTCTTTAATCTTAAAAGCAAGGTGGCATTGCTTATAATTAATGGAATACTAAAAATTGTGAAAGAAAATCGGGCAAATAAACAGAAGAAAAACAAAGGCCCCTCAGTTGATCTTTCTACAATGGCCATCTGGTTTTGGAATTAGTATCTTGCCAATATACTAAAATATTTTCTATGTAAATCTTTGACATTCTTGCTGCATTTTCAATTAAAGCCTCTGAATTAAAACTCTGTGCCATGAGTCAGCAGTTAGAGCAAACATGTTTTTTCCATTTACCTTCCTTTGGGGAAACCTAGTCCCAAATGCAGAGTGCCTGCCATCCTTTGGTTCTTTTCAGCAATCCAGATGTCCATAATTACTTCTGGGGGTTACCCCAGTGGTTTGTCCTGCCCTTCACCACCATCTTTCCCATGTGTGCCCAGAACCGTTTCTTTTGCCTTTCCCTGTTTCCTGCATTTACTCCCTCTTCACATGAGAAACATAACCTGTGTTCTGAAGATACTGGACCTGGAGACACTCTGTGTTCCTAGGTGGCTTCGCGAAGACACTGAATGAAGCCATGATGAAGGAAATGGGGGTCTCCACGGCTGGTGTTAGAAATGGTGGTTCCATCCACTGAGCTGTATCACATGGACTAAAAACTTCACCTTTGGAAGGTTAAAGTTCCAAAAAGTCACATATACAAAAATCACAAGGTCCACACAGACTCTGTGAGAATATCCTCCACAGTGTGTGCCCAAAGCCATTCGAACCCTCGGCATTTGGTTGAACTCAGTTAGAGACACTTCCTGTTGACTGTCTGTGGTAGATGTGGCTGGGGAAGTGCTAACAGTGGTGTCTTGGTGACCAATATCCAGGCTGGAAAAATCTGCTTCTCTTAAACGAGCACTTCTAACAGTAGTCCTGGGCCTTCTGCCGACACTCATGTCTGCACACATCTCTACACACACACACACACACACACACACACACACAAAGAGAGAGAGACACAGGAGAGAGACAGAGGTTAGTCTTCACATGCCAATGACCATGGGATGAGATCAGCATAAACGAATCTAACCACATAGATAGCATTCTTCTGGAATGCACAGGAGTTAGCAAATTAAGGGGAGGTAAAACATATATTGAGAGGTTTGACCAAAATCAAATTACTCAGAAAAAAGATACACATCTGTATAATCTGCAACAGCACAACACACTCTGGAAGCTATCAAAACTAACAACTTCTAAACAACCAGGCCTGTCTGGCATCCCAGAAAGAGCGAAGATGGCACTTGAAAACCCCAGCCCCAATTGTCTAATGCTGTATACACTGACGCCAGTCTTCCCTACAGAAGCCAGCAACATCTTTACAGTCAAGAAAATGAGGCGCGTCGGTAGGGCTTGAGGTGAAAGGAGTAAGCAGGCAAAAGTTGATTGTCTTAGTAGACTTCTTCAAGAGAGGTGAGGAATACATCAGACATTTCCATGGTTTCAAAAGAATCTTTTCTCCCATTTTCATTGAAGCTGCATGGGGAAAATAGCATCTCTTCCACCAAGGAAAGTCATATTTCTCTTCTCTGAAGTTTTGTTGGAGGAGACTTATAGGAACCCATGGCCATCATCTCTTCAATGATCTCTTTTGGTGATTTCGATTTTAGAAATTGGCTAACCTGGTGACTCTCCTTGTGTGGAAAGCTTTGCATTTATTTCTGTGGCCTTTGGCTAGAGCTGAATATTAATAATTTGTTTACCCCTCCCATTGTAAATCCATTCATTCCACCAATTAATGAATAAAAATTCCACCAATAACTGAATTAAAAGTTATTGTTATGGCAATAAAGGAATTGATGGAAATAGAGAGGGCTTGTCAGTTTCCCATGACTAACAAATGCCTGAGATAACGAAAATTTAAAAGAAAATGGCTCATGGGGTTGTGGGGAGAAGTTTGTCTGTGATCAATTGACCCTGTTTACCTTGGGGTTTGAAACATCATACTGGGGAATTGTGGTAGAGCAAACTGGTCACCTCATTGGAACTGCAAAGCAAAGACAAAAAGATCCCTCTTCTGTTAACCCCTGGGCAGGCACACTCCCATAACCTAAAAGTCTCCTAGTAGGCCCTACCTCTTAAAGGTTCACCTCCTCCCAAGCTGAAGAGCAAGCTTTTAACATGTTTGCCTCTGTGAATATTCCAGTCCAGATTATAGCAGAGAGTGGCTGGTGGGGGTGGTGGGAGTAGATTGTTCTTGGCTGGATTCGGTGATGGGAATCATCCCTAAGAAGATAATACTTGAACTGAAAGAGTCCACAGTTTGGGGAAAGAGAGTTCCACACTCAAGGAACAGCGTACGCAGGGCCTCAATGCAGCAGAGAGAGATTCCTGCCCTCAAAGAAAGAACGAGCAGAAGGCAGTGGAGATACTGAACCGCAGTCAAGTGCGGCTGGGCCACAGGCAGGCCCTGGTTTGGAGAATGCAGGTAAATTCAGAGGCTAGGGGAAACCAGAGAAGGATGTCCAGAAAGTGAGGGACATACTGTGGGATTTCTGAAGTTCTTTTTGTTTGTTTTACTTCAACTGTTTTGTTTTTAAAAGACCACGTGGGGTGCATCTGAAGAATGGACTTAAGGCAGGAGGAGTGTAGAAGAGGAGATACTAGCAGGCTAAAGCAGATGTTCAGACGGGAGAAAAACCTTGGCTCTCCTGTTCTGTGAGATAACATGAAAGCCGTGGCCGACCTGAGGTCTCAGAGCCTGTTAAAATTAGCTCTCTTCAAGAGAAGATGGTGGGGGCTGGAGAGATGGCTCAGAGGTTAAGAGCACTGACTGCTCTCCCAGAG
>LOEQ01003479.1:38006-49473 GCA_001685075.1 Bramus lutescens
CCCCCAACCAGGTGCTAGATAGACACATGCCACCCAGCCCAGCAAGGTATACTTTTTATTTTAAATAAATGACAAAAAAGATAAATATTAAAAATGCAAGTCAGGGCCGGGCGGTGGTGGCGCATGCCTTTAATCCAGAGGCAGGCAGATCTTTGTGAGTTCCAGGCCAGCCTGGTTGACAAGAGCTAGAAGGTCCTGTCCGAGGTTTTGATGTCTCTTTGGGACAGAGCTTAAACAAAACAAAACAAAAAATGTAAGTCAGCATTGTGGCACACTCCCTTTATCTGAGCACTCAAAAGACAGAGTTGAGTGAAGATCTAGGCTGGCCTTGTCTACGGAGGGAGTTTCAGGCTAGCCTCAAAAGGGACGAAAAAAGTAGAAGGTAAGTATCAAAAATTGCAAAAGGAATTTAAACTCTGCTCAGTCAACCCTGCATTTCCTGAAACTTTCTATTACTCAGAAACCCTTACAGACTATTTAGGAGAAGGTAGAAATCTTTGTGGCTCACCAGCTTCCAAAGAATGGTAGAACTAGTTTTAGGAAGGAGGATGACCAGGAACTTGAACACGGCCAGAACTAGAAGACCAGGGCATTGCAGGCTTCAGTCAGACAGTGGGAGGCTCTTCAGCATCCATGCTTCTCTTCTGAGCCACAGGACTCTCCGTTTTCCCAGACCCCACCTGAGGTTATCCTGAACAAAGGGAAAATAGATAGATGAGAGGAGGTACCATGTACAGTCAGCCATCACGCTCATTTAGAAAATGTGAGTTCTGGACCAGCACTTGGGAGACAGAGGCAGGCAGATCTCTGAGTTTGAGACCAGCCTGGACTATAGAGCGAGTTCCAGGACAGCCAAGGCTACATAGAGAAACCCTGTCTTTTGTTACTGATTTGTTAGCACTTGGAGAAAAAAATGCAAAAGAAAGAAAGGATAAAAAAAGAAAGAAAGAAAAGATAATGTGAGTTCATTTCAGTTAGTTTAAAATAAAAAATATAAGGGGGAAAATCTCAGCAGAATACAAGTTCCTCCTGGGCTATTTCATCTGTGTGGAGGGTGGGGTGGGGGAAGTTAATACAGAAAATCTCAAAAAGCTAAAAAAAAAAAAGCCAGAATCCACAAAATGTACATATCTTCCCAATAGTCTTGAAGATATATTATCCTAATTTTCATAGTTATCTTAACTAAGTGTGCTACCCTACAGGGTTAGGTTTTGCTAGTCTTTCACTATTATGAACACACACACACTCATTCTTTTCTGATAATAGAGATCTTGTAGCCTAGACAACTTCCTATACCACAGTTCCATCACCACTAGATCCAATACATGAATTTAAGAGAGCACATCTCCAAAATGGCATCATGGGAATAAAAGAAATATCTATGGGTAGAATTGCTTCAAGTGCTAACAAATCAGTAAGAATAGGCCTGAGTAGGAATCTAGACCCATGCATGGTGGCTCACACCCAGCACTCAGGAGAAAGCAGCAGGAGAGATGCTGAGTTTGAGGCCAGCCTGCTTCATACTGTTTCATATGAAGATCCTGTCTCAAAGGAGAGAACAGACGGAAAACCACACAGGGGAGACAGGAAGGCAGTTCTCTCATAAAGATAAGGTACCGTCTGTTTACCAAGAAGTCATAGATACTGCCAAATTCCGCAGACCTGGCAGCTTTGGTGCTCTGAGCGGCTGGTTTGGTGGATTCAAACATCACGTTTTCCAGTGGCTTTAGCTGTTAGGTGGAGCTCCAGGTGTGAATCAGAAAGACACGAGCAAATTTCAAGCAGGGATAGATACAAAAGTTAGCTAAAGATCCCGTTTTCAAATTGGATGTAAAAGGTATCTGTTACAAACATATGTATCAAAAAGCCTGCATGCCAAAGCCAGAGAAGGAAGCTGAAAATGCTGAAACTTTCCTCCTACACCCTCGTCGTAACTCACTCTGCCACCCTCTGGGCACCCACTTCACAAACAAACTCCAGGTCTTTGTTCACAACGAAATGCTGAAGTTATTGTAGCATTTATATATTCATAAATGATTTAACATGCTCAGCACCGTGCTAACATGTTTATTAGATTCCTGTTTTTGTTTTCATTTCACTGACAAAATCCTCTGGTACCGTACCCGTGGCCCACGTCTCTGTAAACCCTGTGGTTTTATTGTGCAATCTTGCATAGCCCAGCGAATCTGAGGAATGCATATATTGTATGACAGCAGAACCAACGCACTGTACTGTAGTATGTAAAATGACCACACTTTTTGAAAGTACATGGCTCTTTTAATCCCTGTATGTCTCCCTCAGCCATTGTTTAGCTACCACATCCTACAAGTGAGAATCTATAAATTAAAATAATGCCCCGAACCAGAACCCTCCGGACTCCTCTGCCCTGCTTGTGGCTGAGTCAAATTTCTTAATGACTCTGCCCTGAAATGACTTCGTGAAGCACCCACAGAACTCCTTCCTGCCCTTTGTCTTCAACTGTATACCTCTTGTCCTTGCTGAAGGCAGGCTACCTGCTAGAATCCTGATTGCTTCCCGTTGCATGGAAGTTTTTCCCTTTTCCCGTCATGACATGGCGTTAGCTGATTGTAGAGACTTCCTCCAAACTGGGCCCTTCCTGGGTAATTAAAGGAATAGCCCAAAAGGCTCACACAGATCTATGGGATGCACACACTCAAAAGGAGCCTGGTTGTGGGCTTGGCAGGCCCAGAGCTGCCTCTAGTCTGTTCTGGAAGGCTCCACTTCCTGCAGGACTGCAGATTTGTCTCAGCAGGAGCGACCAGAGACCAACCTGCAGGAGGTGAGAAGAACAGGATGGAAATCAGACCCGTGGCTACCTAGAAAACCGCATTTTAACCACCACCGTTTATGAAAGCGCTTCCTGGGGGAGTTTTATTATTCTTTCCTGGCTACCTAACACATGTCAGGGTTTGCAGAGTTAAGGAAATCCCCCACTGGGTAAGCTTTATTTTACTTTAAAGAGGGAGATTTTAGTCCTTCCTGTTTCTAAACTCCAGGAGCTTTGTCTACACAAGAACACCACTGTGTGGCTCAGTTGAGACAACCTCACAATGAAAGGTGTAAATTATATTGCTCCAATGAGAGAGAGAGAGAGAGAGAGAGAGAGAGAGACTTTTTAAGCCAAAAGAGGCAGTCAGTAGAATCCTCCTGAAATCTGAAAGACTTCCTTTTATCTTTCCTCTTCCTTTTATATATCCCTCCCCACTCTTCAAATTCATGGCCTCTTTTTTTCACTAATTGTTGTTGCAAGCACATGTGTATATATATATATATATATATATGTATATATATGTGTGTATGCACGGATATGTATATACATATATATTCCAAAATATAGCCTATTTAGTCCACATAATGTTAATCATATGTATGTTTTCAGGGTTGACTCTTTGGTACTGGACAACTAATTGGTACGTTCTTCCCTGGGGAGGACCACCTCTCCCATTCCCAGCTTTCTTTGGTTGCTTGAGTTCTTTGTTTAGGGATGAGACTTTGTAGTATTCAGGCGTTTAGATGGTCATGTTGGTGAGTTTATGGGTGCAGCTTGAGGTATCACTAGGAGACGCAATCTCACAGCAAACTCCCTGATCCTCTGGCTCTCACAATCATTCCACCCCCTTTCCCAAAATTCCCTGAGCCTTAGGTAAGGTGTGTTTTGTGGATGTCTGCATCAGGTTTGGGCTCCACAACTTGGCACTCTGTAGTCATCTCCATCCATTACAAAGAGAAGTTTTCTTGATAAAAATTGAAGACTACACTTATTTGAGGGCCTAAGGGTGAATGTTTATAGATGATTGCTAGAGATTGTGCTGGTTTAGTAAATTAGTGGTTGTAGATGCTCCTTCAGTAAGGGTGACTTCACTAGCACTGAGTGGATAGCTAGATTCCAGTACCAGGCAGCTTTTCCCTCCTGTTGAAGGGGTCTTAAGTCCAGTTAAAGAGTCATTGGCTGCCAACAAGATATGTATGCCACTACTGCACCCTTAGGGTTATTGAGTCACGCTGGCCATTGATGTGGCTCAAAGATATCATAGCTAGGTGGGACTGTTGGTTACTTCTTGCCTTTGGAAGCTGGCATGGTGTCTTATTGGTCTATGAAAGCTAATTCTCAAAGAGGTGGCATTCAGCTCAGTTTCAGCTTGTGGCGGAGGAGGGAAGGCTCTGAGCCCTATTTCTGAAGGGCGTGGTACCTTCAGCAGTAGGAATTTACCTTCCACCTTTGGAAGGACAACAACAAGATGTGGTATGTTTTTGAAGAGCCCAGGGCCAAAAACTCACAAGAGGGCTTCTCACGTCTGGTATTGGAGTTTTTGTTAAGTGGTCTTTGGCACTTGGGAAAAGTGTTGTCGGCCCAGATAAGAAAAGTTGATTAAAACTACATATCGATACCCAGAATTATATGTCCTATATGTTTTCTTCCAAGTAAATAGCTAACAGTATGAGTCCGTGTGTCTTTTTCAGATATCCTTATTGCTATTTTACAGACTTCTTCTGAATTTACCTCCCTCCTCTTCCCTAGATGCCCCCGTCCCATTTCCCCCACCAGATCACTTATATCCTGCTATTTCCCTCTTGATTGCTCCCCAGCCCCTCCCATCCAGGCAAGGGCTCTGATTTCTATAGTTACCTCAGGTTCTGTACACACATCTGAAAATGTGGAGCTAGACGCCCCCAATGAGTGAGCACATGAAACCTCTGCCATGAAAGACTTTCTTTAACTCCTTAATTTCAGCATAACTCTGCATGGTTTAAGTGAAGGTGTCCAAGAACGTATTAGTCAATTTTCTGTCACTGTGGTAAAACACTGTGACCATGATAACTTATCAAAGAAAACATTTGATTTGACTTATAGTTTCAGAGTCCATGGTGGTGGATCAAAAGCTTGGAGGCAGCAACAGCTGAGAACTCACATCTTGAACCACAAGCAGGTGGCAAGAAGACACTGGGAATTTAATAGCACAAGTCTTGTGAAACCTCAAAGCCCTTCACCCAATGACCCATCTCCCCCAATAAGGCCATGCTTCCCAAACAGTTCCACCAACTGGGGACCAAATATTCAAACATATGAGCCTGTGGTGGCTATTCTCATTCAGCCACGCAAGGAGATAACATTGAACCTGAGTAGCAATTAGAAGAAACTGCATTCGGTTCCAAATTCATCTCCTGGGCTGTTGGCATTTAGAGATTCCCAATCTAAACCCCAGGCTCCAATCATGTAACACATGGCAATATCTAGAAAATAAAAAGGCACACGATAGCAGCCTACGGAAGCGGGTGTGCTGGGAGAGCAGTTACAGAGAAACATCTTAATAAGCGTGCACTACATTTAAGCAAGGCCAGACTTTGACGGGAAGGTCAGGAGATTTGGCCCGATTGTCTGCTTAGACAGCGGGTGGAGTCCTGTGTTTAAGACACAGCTTTGGTTATAGCCTTCTTGGATTGAAGTCTTCAGTGTGTCATCATTCAGTCACCTGACCTTCATAACTCACTTCTGTCCTCTATTTTTTAACTATTTGTTTTTGTATGTGTGTATACTTGTGAATGGATGTGCTTATGTGATCAACCATGTGTGATCAAGTGTGTGGGTAGCCTCGAAGACCAACATGGGTGCTGGGAACTGAACTCTGGCCCTCTGCAAGAGTACTATTCACCCTTAACTGCTAAGCCACCACTCCAACCCTAAGTCCTCTCTTTCCTTAACTGTGAAATAGACCATAAAACTCCAGTGGAGAATCCTGGGAAACATCAGGCCCACAGTAAACACTCAGGAAAGGTTATTTAACCATCTCAAACTGGCTGAGGACACTCTAAGTGCTTTAGTTAAGGTATTTATAGCAGTTCTTTGATCTTTTGAATTTTCCTCGTAACTGTGTCCTCTTCCTACTGTTACAGTAAATAGTAAATGAGTTAATACATGTAAGTTACATGGTACCAGATAAGTACTTAATAAAATAGCATATCATCATCATCATCATCATCATCATCATCATCATCATCATCTCATTGGAGGATGAATCCAGGGTCTCATGTGCCCTCTGCCACTGAACTACAACTCCAAACCCCTCTCCATTTTTTTTTAAAAGACAAAGTCTCACTAGGTAGCCTAGGCAGATATTGAGACCAGCCTCTCCGATGCTGGGGCTACTGGCAATGACCACTGCTGGGATCTGTTATTGATGGTTTTAAGCCATAGGCGATTGCGCTAGGATAGCCTGGGAATGAACACTCAAAACTATTGTAGTTATAGTTACTTTATAACTGCATACAGTCCTCGCCCCTTTCCAACTGTTTGGGCATAGGTTCGGGTTCTGATAAATTAATTAAGTTCTGGATTCACTTCTAAGACTTGTGTGCTGGTTTGGGTATGAAAGAAGGCACAGACTGAGAGCAGACACGCAGAGATCTGCCTGTTGCTGGGCTCCTTGGTCCCTCCTGTCTCAGCCAAGGGCAGTGGCATGCTGCTCTGTGGCATGCTGCGCTCTGCTCCTACCAGTTCCCACGTTTTTCCTGCATATTTCTCCCCAACTGTTTTAGTGAGTTGTTCAGGCTGGTAAGTGGTGGAAGCAAGTACACAGCAAACACTGGCCAGTACCAAAGCCTACACATTTTCCCTCAGCCATTAATTAAACATTTACCAGCACACACCAGTATGATGACCACAAAAAGTGTATTTCGCTTTTGTGAAATTTTCTAAGTCATATTTTTCTCTCTCTCTTTGAGGTCCAAATTGTCAAAATAACAAAAGGGAAGAGAAAAACTTCTTGGATACCAAATCAATTTTGAACCATTGTCATGGTTACAACTTATCCTCCTCAGTCCACCTTTGCCTTTGGCTAAATGGATGGAGGAGTTTTCAAATTTGTCCACAACACTGGCAGGAACTGATGCACCACTGTTCCTAGGGATCCCATCCAGAATTCTCCCTAGTTCATTGGACAACTGTCTCTGGGAATGTCTGTAGCTACTCATTAGTGATTAGTAGGGAATTCCTGTCCCTAGTCCTTGGCCTGGGATTAGTTAAATCCTGCTCTGAGCTCATGGAAGCTTCTGATAGCCCCTGGACCAGCGTCAGACTGACCTTTTCCTGGAAAGATTTTGGAAAAAGGAAGGGCATCATTGGAGTGAAGACACTCTACCGAGGTGTCTCCTGGGTTAGGGGTGAGGAGGGGTGAGAATCAGTCAGCTGAGATGGGAGGTGCCTGGAAGGAATGGAATTGAAGCTAGGAACTCTGAAGTGGAGAAGAGCAAGTGGGACTGGAAATCTGTTGCATTCAAGAATTGGGGGTCATTGAGACAGCTCAGTGGGTGAGGCATTGCCTTGCAAGCAAAGTGTGGTCCATTCCCCAAAACAAAAACAAACAACAACAGCAACAACAAAAAAACCACATTTGCATACCTGTAATCCTAGACCTCCAGAAACTGAGTCCACAGGCTGCTCATGAGGTTCAGTAACCTGTTCTATATAATGAGAACAAGGTCATCCAAGATGACATAACAAGACCTGTCTTTAAAAAAAAATGCAAGAGAGGAAGAAAAGAAAAATATAAATAAAAGCAAGCAAACAGATAATTAGATAAATCTTGAAGAATGGGTAAGACCACTGTCAACAAGGCTTTGGGACTTTCCTGTAGGCCTGGGCTACTCTCAAGTGTCAACAGCATCTCCCTGAAAACTAATTACATTTCCAGGAATAAAGCTTTAACAGTTTCCTATCAGTGGACAGTTGAGGCATAGATACTGAAAACAGGTTCTTGCTGGGGCGGAGGTGGGGAGGAGATAAACACATCTAAAAATTAAAGAAAAGCAACTCTATTTTAGGTAGTCTGTTTCCATTCTCTGAATGCTTTCAAGGAAGTTAACACAATTTAAAGTGTGTTTGGCTATTTACTAACTATTAAAATTTGGGGCAAATTTGAGGAAAATTGTATCCATCTATTTCTGATTCATTTGCATTCAATTAATCAAAACAATATTTACATGTTATATCATTTTAAATCAAAGAGGGATACTGTTCATCGTGGCTGGGAATGAAAATCCAGCCCTCAGGAGGCAGAGGCAGAGGCAGGCAGAGCTCTACAAATTTGAAGCCAGGCTGATCTACAGAGAGAGTTCCGGGACAGCTAAGGCTACACAGAGAAATCCTGTTAAATAGCTATAACTTCTCCTGTGGTGTGCTGTGTCTCCAACAAAGACACTGGATGGTCTAGCCTTGTCAAACGTCCTCATCACACTTATTCCACCATACATTAGAAGCCACAGAGTTGTGCTAAGAGCAGATAATTTTATTCATCTATTTATTTTACATCCTAACCACAGCCTCCTCTCCCCCCCACCCCGTCCTCCCCTCTCAGAACCTCTCCTCCAATCCCTACCTCCCACCCTCCAATCCCTTCGTTTTCTGTCTACATCCAGGAAAGGACAAGTCTCCTACGAGTATCAATAAAACGTGATATATCAAGTTGCAGGAAGACTAAGCACCTCCACATATATCAAGGCTGGGCAAGACCACCCAGTATGAGGAGTAGGGTCCCTAAAGCCAATAAAAGAGTCAGAGACAGCCCCTGTCCCAGCGGTTCGGACGGAGTCCTGTAAGAGGACCAAGCTACACAACTGTAACGCATATTTAGGTCAGTCTCATGTAGACTCCCTGATCGTCTCTTTGAGTCTCTCTGAGCCCAGGTTAGTTGACTCCAGTGGTGTCCTTGACTCGTACACTCCTTTCTCCTCCTCCTCCACAGGATTCCTGAACTCTGCCTGATGTTTGGTTGTGGGTCTCTGCATCCGCAGATCTCCATCAGTTGCTGAGAGCAGATTTTTAAATGTCTTTTGATTTACAAAGTCTTGCTCACATCAAACAGGCAGGAGACTAGGAAAGCACACTGTGTTTGTGTTCTGCTTCCGATCTTGACTTTTCATGGGACTCTCCAGCCAAGGGCCAGCTTGATTACTTGGACGGAGCTGGGGTCTCAGGTCTCTTGAAGCCTAGTCCTTTCCTTTCTCGCAGGCATCTGCTGGGGACATATAGACTACAACAGCAGTAATCAATGTTTCTGCAAGTTGTGGCGGTCATTTGAACTGCCTTGTTACATCGAAGATGAAAGTCTGTAAAAGCCCAGAGAGGTTTGCCATGCCAGCTAGCTCAGTAGCTTTACTTGTCTGTTTCTTGTTCTTATTCACTGTGGTGGCTTGAATGAGAGATGTCGCCCCAAAGGTTTCAGGTGTCGGAACACTTGGCCCTCCGTTGGCGCTGACATTTGGGGAGGCTTAGGAGGCAAGGGATTGCCAGAGAAAGTGGGTTTGACCCTGCGGGTCTTTGGGAGTACAAGCCTCCCTTGGCTTCCGGTTTGCTCTCTCTTTGTACTTGCGGTTGAAGATGTAAGCTCTCTGCTTCCTGTTCCTGTTGCCATGCCTGATGCTTGCTGTTATGCCTCCCCAGCTTTGAGGGTCAGTTTTTTCTTCTCTGGCATCATAAGCCAAAGTAAACTTTCTTCCTCACATTGCTCTCGGTCATGGTGTCTTATCACAGCAATTACTCTCATCAAAGCCTAAGGATAATGTGGGAAACACTGGCAGTCCAAGTGCAAGGGAGTGTTGGTAAAAACATTAAAAAAAACTTTATTAATTATAAAGTTTTTATTTATGAGCCTCTTTGGCACAGCAAGAGATCCGTGAACAAAATCTTAAATTCAAGACACACCAAGAAATTACATCAGAGATCAGCCAAAGGCTGGAATGAAGGAAAACACAATAAGGATGTGTGGTGTTCAGATTATCAAGAGAAATCCTTCAAACACCAACAGCGGAAATGTTCGTCACAACCAAGCCCAGATAGCAGACTGCTTTCATTAATTGCTACAGGTCTTCAACTTCCCTTGGATCCAAAGAATTTGTCAGGACACTTAATGAAGCCCCAAATACCAGTACCTTTCTATTAAAATAAGTTTAATTGAGTTATAACTTACTTTTCTATTGCTGTGAAGAGGCACCATGACCAAGACAACTTCTACAAGGAAGCATACAGTAGGGGTCTTGCTTATAGTCTCAGAAGGTGAGTCCATGACCATCATGGCAGGAGCGTAGAAACAGATAAGCAGCCATGGTGCTGGGGCCATAGCTGAGAGCTTACCTCTGACTTACAAGCTTATGGCAGGGGAATGGGTGTGTGGCAAGGGGTGGGGGTGAGGGGTGTGGAGACTTGCCTCTAGTAACACACTTCCTAATCCTTCCCCAAACAGTTCTACCGATGGGGGACCGAGCATTCAAACAAATGAGCCCATGGGCACAGTCTTCACAAGTTGTTAATATGCAATGAATTCCACCTTTTTAATGTTGATTTTTAAATTATTAATTACATGTGTGTAGATGCACGTCTGAGAACAGATGCCTGCGGAGACGGGAAGAGGGCGTTGTATCACCTGGAGCTTGGGTTACAGCTGCTGTGAGCCAGCCCACGTGGGTGTGGGGAACCAAACCCAGGTCCTCTCTGAAAGAACAGGACCGCTATTAATTGCTGAGCCATCCCTCCAGCCCCAGAGCCATCATGTTTAAATGCATGTTTATGTATGTAATCACATGACGGTCACTCAGTCATCACCACAAACCAGATACTCAGCATCGCTGTCTTCCCAAGCAGCATTTTCACACCACAGTGCAGCCCGTGTCTCAGTTCGCCAGCTCCAGCCTCGAGCGAGCCATGACTAATCTGGTTTCATTTACTACGGCTTCGCTTTTTCTAGAATTCCCTATAAGTGGAATCATACTTCGTGCCATCTTCCACATCTGGCTTCTTTTTCACAAGCATGGCGCTTGGGAGAATTACTAGATGGTTGCCTGTGTCTGTGGTCAGTTTCTTTTTGATATGGAGAAGTACCACTGTGTAAGGAAATCCTCTAGCTGACTTATCTGCTCACCAGTTGATAGATACTTGAATGGTTTTCAGCTCCCGGCTACTGTAAATAATATTTCTATAAACATTCATGCACACGTTTCTGTGCAGACATGTGTTTTTATTTCTTTTTCGTAAACATCTCAGAACTGAACTACTGGGCCACAGGATAAGTTTACATTTCATTTTGGAAAACTGCCACGCTGTTCTACAGAGGACACCATTTCTCCCGTTCTACCGGTGCCACAGGTGAGTTCCAGGTTCTCCACATCTTCACCAACACACGAGACTTAAAGTGCTTTTCATTTGGGTGGCTCCCTGGAATGAGATCTGCTTGTTGTTTTTAGCTTGCCCTTCCTCGACGGTGAGTGGTGCTGAGCAATTCTTCGTTCCTATGTCTTCCTTGGCAAACTGGTTGCCGCAACCTTTTACACATTTGTTTCTCGTGTATTACCGAGTTGTTATGTGTGTGTTCTAGCCACGCCTTTTACAACATACGACTGTTACTAATATTCCTAAAATAATATTAATATTATTATTCCGATGTTATTCCACGGATGG
>LOEQ01003479.1:59468-77667 GCA_001685075.1 Bramus lutescens
AGAGAGAGAGAGAGAGAGAGAGAGCTCTAGTCACTGGTAAGAAGCCCTTTATTCATTAGCACCATGGAGGCTTATATACCCAACAGTCAAGTGGGCCAACAGGTGAAAACCTTATCCTCTGATCCTCAAGGCCCTCTCCTGGCTCCCTCTGGTCCTCCCTTCCCACTGAGCCTCTTTCTCTGACCCAAGAAGCAGGCCTCGGTTTCCGACCCCGCGTGTGGCCATAACTGGTAAACCCAGGGGAGTCAGTTGGCCTTGGAAGCTGTCCTCCCTCTTGTCCTTTGCAGTGAACTCCTTGGAATTCTTTAAGTTCTGGGTTCCATGTCTCTAAATCCCACCTCCCAGATGTAGATCCACCCAGTGTGGCTGACAGAAGGGTGACAGCAACATGCCAGGCTATGGCCATGTGGACTTGGTCCCCAGGGACCCTGCTCTTCTTTGTCCTTATGTGGAGTAGATGAAGACTCCAGCTGAGGGTGACTGGGGACTAGCCACCCAGACACAAGCGACACTCCACGCTTGCTCTGTGGCCTCTCACTCTTACCTCATCGTTACAGGCACCACTTTTCTGTGATTAAATATTACAAGTGTTAAAACCTTCTTGACCCATCCAGATGGGAAAGTATGAGGATACTTGTTATTCTCTGCACTGGCAGTGATTATTTTTAAAACCCAAGTTTCATCGAATTACCTTATAAAATCTATAGAATTATGCTGAACTACTTCCAAGTAGTTGATTGTTTTTTCAGGGAGTTACATCCCATCCATGCATAAGTGTGTATATGTTGGCAGCTTGGAATTAACAGTGTATTTTTTTTAAGCTCTAAATTCCTTTCAAATGGGAACGAAGTGTTCTCCTGACCTGTCCCACACTCCATATTGCTGCCGACATCTGCAACTAATTGATGATCTATAAGTCAAAACTGTGACCAATGCAAAAAACCTTTAGCAAAGCCTGCCTGGGCTTGGCTGGCCCTCCTCACTATATTTCAGATTAGACTAAAAGAGCCACCTTTTAACTGCCCAACAGAGGACCAAACAGAAGTGCTGCATATTTACCAAACATCAAATAATAGCAGGATCAGATAACAGGCTTTCCAGTGAAAATCTAATTTAAGTTTTATTTTTTTCATTTGGATTTTAAAACCCTGACATTTCTCGAGAGGATGGAAATAAACATGGTCAGCATGCAATCTGATTGACTGCAGTAACTCTTTGTGTCGGCAAAATCAAATTATGACCATCTGAACTTCTATAGTAGTACAAAAATGACATTTTTAAGAAATCACAGGAAAAACCAACTTAGTGTCCTGGTAAGGAATTTGGGATACATGGCCTACCTGTGCTATTTAGCAGCTAGATCATGTTGGGCAAGCTCCCAACCTCTTGAGTCTTTTGTCTGCCTGTGAAATGGGTACAATAATTGGCCTACCTCCCTTCCCAAGATGAATCCCTGTGAGAGCTCAAGGCGTTCCCTTTCAGGAGAGGTGTTTGACCCACTCCAGACTCTGTGTTTGTAAAAGCTACTGGCAAAAGGTTATAAAATGCAATCTAAACTAGCAACAGTATTTTTTAAATAAAGAAAGGACAATGGAGTTTGTGGCTATTTGTGTTTACTGACTGGTCTCCACCATAGTCTTCAGAACACTTAATTAAATACATGCGTTTAAACCCTCATTAGATCAGTTACACACAACTACCTTTGTAAAAAGTAGCTTTTGTCTACTGTCAACCACGTTTAGACACCCTGGAACGGTTCCTCTGCCCAGGGCCTCTGCTCTCGTCCTCAGTGGCCAGTCACAGCTCCAAGCAGCTAAATTTCAGTCTCTCAACAGGCTGACTGTGGACATCTTTGAGTTGTGCCACAGCCTAGTCTACGCCTTTGGTCTAGCTACCCAAAACATCCCATCCCTGTCCATGCTGAGTTCAAGCTCTGATGCCAATCAGAGCATGTTGGTGTGTGCCTGTAATTCCAGCATTCAAGAGGTAAACTCTAGAAGACCACAGGTTCAAGGTCTTGAGCTACATAGAGATTTTGAGGTCATAATGGGCTTTTGAGATCCTGTGGGAGGAGGAGGAGGAGGGAGAGAAAAAGGAAAGGAAGGAAGGAAAAAAGAAAGGAAGGAAGGAAGGAAGGAAGGAAGGAAGGAAGGAAGAAGCTAGGTGTGGTGGCGCATGCGTTTGATCCCAGCACTGAGGAAGCAGAGGCAGACAAATCTCTGTGAGTTTGGGGTCAGCCTAGTCTACAAAGTGAGTTTCAGGATCGCCAGGGCTACACAGAGAAACCCTCTCTCAAAAAAATAAAATAAAATAAAAATAAACCAAAAAAAGAAAGAAAAAGAGAAAAGAAAAAAGTAGGGGTTTGGGGGTGGGGAGAAATGGCTCAGTGGATAAGAACACTTGAGACCTGAGTTCAGATCCTCAGTATTTATATAAAAAGTAGTATCCATTCCCCCGTGGACCTGTAACCCCATTGTGGGGGTTGGAAACAGAAAGATTGCTAGGTCTTGCTGGACACCAGCCTATCTACATAGAGTCACTGTCTCGAATGACTAAGGCAGAATTACAGAGCAGCTCTGTAATTCTGTGTCCTCCTATGGCCTCTGCACACATAGGCACATGTACAGATGCTCACACCACATGCACACACTAAAAACTACCCAGCCATTCTCATGAGATGTGCTAAAAATCAAAGCAACAGAAATTTCCATTCTAATGTTTGTCTACAATTCATGTGTTTCGAAATCAGGTTAGATATAAAAAGATCCAGTGAGCTGGGTGTGATGGTGCATATCTTTAATCCCATCTCTCTGGAGGCAGAGGCAGGCAGATCTCTGTGAGTTCAAAGCCATCCTGGTCTACATTGTGGGTTCCAAGATAGCCAGGGAGACATAGAGAGATACTGTCTCAAAAACCAAACCAAATTCATACTTCTGCATTTTAAAATTATCAGCAACCTCTAGAATAATGATTACGTCTTACATTTTTGTTCACTGATGTTCCCTATGCAAACTGGGCTCTGAATAACTGAACGTTTTTTTTTTCTTCCCTACTGCCTAGATTGGTAAGCTATAAAACAAGGTGGTAGGTGTACAAGTTCAGAGTCAGCTCTGCAGGTACAGAGGAGACATTCATCTCCAAGGATAAGCGCCATGGACTGGGGTTCATCTCTGAGGATAAGCTCCACTGACAGACTTGGCCTCCCCCATCCTATAGGGTTCTGAACCTGGGCAGGGTGCAGATTAAGTTCACAAACCCCACCTCCACCCATACCAAAGCTCCCAAGTCCTTAAGGCAACTGGGACACCCCACATCAAAGGCCAGACCACCAAGCATCCCCTGAAGAGGATACTCTGGGGCCACACTGAGAGAAATGTTATCTTTGTACATCATGAAGTCCTGATGGGAATCTGTCTCTCTTCCATAATCAGGATAGGGTACATCCATGTGTCAATCAAACATCTGTAGTGATTAGCACCTATTTCTCCTCCAGCCCAAGCGTGCCTGGCAGCAGGGACAAGACAGGAGGTAGAGACTAAGTACCTCCAAGGTGCTTAGGTGGGACACTTGGTGCATTTGGATGTTATCTCATTCATCCCATGGTTACCTTTGTAATTGACTACTTTTATTTCCATTCAACAGCTGAGAAAGTTGAGGTTTAGAGATATCTGTCACTTGACCAAAGTCTGGAAAATTATACATTAAAGTCCAATCAAAATTTGAGAGATAAATTCATACTTGGGAGCTGTTTCAGCAGACCAAGAGGAAGCCACTAAAACTGTCCCCTAAGCCCCAGCCCTGACAGATGGATTCCTAGGTGATGTTGCATGCACAAACACACACATACACACTCATACCCATGTATAACACATGTAGAGTCCCCCACACACACATACACACATAACATGGTATAGAGGAACATGTTTGTTTTATCTGCTGGGTGTCTCCTAACTTAAACCGCTTGAGTCCTCTGCTCAGCTTGGATTCAACCCTAGCTGAGAATTAGCCAGGCCTCTGAGCTCGGGTGTCCATCACTTCTGTCTCAGGCTTGCTCCTCAGAACTGCAGTTGACCATAACTGCCTTGGCACGGTTTCATCATGAGGGAGTCACAGAAGTGGCATTTAAGTCCAGAGCGGAAAAAACACCCGAAGCTTGTTCGTTTTTCTGACAGGTGCTGGAGCCCATGAAAGGTCAGATTCCAGCTCGCAGTCACATCCTGGCTTAGTTGGCTCCAGGCGCACAAAGGCCTGTCTGTCTCCCCGATCGAGGGGAGTGGGGATGCAAGCCAAAGGCTTAAAATGGTCAGCCGATGGCCCACTCCTGCTGATCGGCTCCTTCACGGGCATTGGCCTAAATGAAGCATTGGGAAGCCCAGCTGCCAAGGATGTGTGAAACAAGCAGGATGAAGAAGAAAGCAGGCTTTTTTCTTCTGTGTAATTGCCAGAGATATTACTCCCCCCACCGCCCCCGGCAGCCCATGAATCCAGGCCCTGACATCGGCCTGCTGTGGCTCATTTGTAAGAGCCCTGGGACACTTCTGTTTCATGTTCAAAGCCTTGCCTGGCTGGAAAATTGAGTGAGAGCTGTCTCTCCAAAGCCCCACAAAAAGATATTGGGGAGAAGAAGTGTGTTCTCTTCCACGTGGTACATCCGGGGTAGCGCAGACCTGTGGTGTTGTTGGAACAGAGAGAGTGTGTTTGAATGCACGTAGCTGTGTGCGTTCAACCTGGAACCGTTTGTTTTCACAGCCTTTATGAAAGCAACTCCCGACTCAACCTGGCTCCAAGGACTTGGGGTCTGCACTTAGGGCTCCTCAGCAGCAGCCATAGGCGGTGGCTATTATCGGTAAACTTCCATAAACCTATCTGAAAAGTCCCTGCCCCCTCTTTAGTCCTGCGCCCGCACCCTAAGGATTTTACATCAGACCGCAGTGCAGACAGGAACTGAGGGATGCTGTGGCTGCTTTGTTAAGAAAGATTTTGACCTTTTCCCCATTTTATCCCCCGTCCATAGATTCTCATACAACCCAGCTTCAAACTTGCTACTAGCCACGGAGCTCCTAATTCTCCCTATCCACATCTGGAGTGCTGGGATTAAAGACTTGTGCAAACACACTCGGTGTGCGTCCTTATAATAAGGACTTCTGTGGAAACTTCTTTTAAGTAGCAAGATTGGGGTATCAAAAAAATTGGCATTTTATTTATTCTTTGCATGTGCCGTAGCGTGCCTGTTGTGGTAAAGAGGACAACTTGCAGGAGTCAGTTCTCTCCTTAACCGCGCTGGACGCAGGAGTCAAATTCAGGTCACCAAGCTTGGCGGCAAACCATCTCACCAGTCCAAGATCAAAGTATTAACAATCCAAGAAACAGCAACTGTGAATAGAGTAACTGTTTTACCATGATATTTCTCCGTCAGTTGAAGATGTCACCTTCACAGTGAAATAAACTGTGAAAGCTGAGGCCTGACTCTTGCTTGTCCCAGCTATTCTGGAATGTTCCAGAATCAGATAAGACCCTACAGGAAAACTTACCTTAGCAAGATGGTTGAGCTCACCAAGGCTGCAGCAGAGTGTGCCTGTGTTCCTTCCCTCAGTGTGTCCCGAATGCATCCCCACACCCTAAAATCTTGCCGTTACTCCCTTCGCTTGGTAGGCCACTCTGTTAGCCTAACCAATGATTCAGCTCAACTCTCTTTAGCTAACGACTTATTTGAAAAAGCAAGGTGTCCTTGGGGCCTATCCCAAAGTCACCTGCGATTTTGGCTTCCCATGTCCCACCAGGAAACAAAGACATTCTCTGGGTAAGCATACAGACCATTATACCAGCTGTGGTCACTAGGTGAAGTTGTCAGGTGTGGTCATAAGAATTTATTCCAATGCATAGAAACGGTGCCTGAGGCTCAGAAATGCCCCTATGATGTAGCAGATCCAGCACACAAATCCACATCAATTTGATGTCAAAGACAGCATTCCTAGCTGCCATGTTACGGTGCCTCTCAACCTGATGGGCTATTCGGAATAAAAAGTAACCTTGAATTGCAGATGAGACTATAGTTTTAAAAAATGAGCTATCATTATGTGTCAAGCAACACAGAAGCTTTGTGAAAAAATCTCTAAATCCCAAAGGATAAATATTCCTGCCCCCATTTTATATGCTAGTGACTTGATAGACACAAGAGACCAAATAAAATCTTAGCCTAACCCAAGAGGAAGAGGCCTTGGCACTGCAACCGAATGAGAGACAACACGAGTCTGGTGGCATCCAAGCAGCTTAGTCCTGTGTTACTGATATTTCTTATTCTCTGAAATAATAACTGTGACATCGACAGACCATAGCCTGCCACATATCCCCCAAGGGCTCTGTCCCTGAGATGCTTGAGGCTTCATCTGGGGGATGTTGGCTTTCCAAAAACGGTGATTCTTTTGACCTACACACCACCTGGGACTCTGTGTGTGTGTATGTGTGTGTGGTGTTTGTGCACACCCTGCTATGTATAACAGGGAATCTTCCCTCGTTTAAATAGCCAATTATAATCTACTTCAGTACTTACTGCACATCACTGCTTTTCAGTACTGCCTCTGTGGGCAAGCCTTTAATTTGGTACAGAGTTCCCAAGAATGACTAGCAGAGGCTAGGGGAGTTCCTTGAGTCCTATAGGTCCTTTATTTTGCTTTCAAGGTGTGCCTCCCAGTCGAAGGCTCAAGGTTTGTGCTTGCAAATGACTTTAGACAATGCTCCATGCTTCACTGAGAAAAGCATGCTTGTCGTGTCCTGGCACGTTACACATAAAGTCTCAATTTCAGCATTGTGTCTGGCTTTCATGGAGGCCAAAAGCAGATGGAAAACCCTCCGTACTCAGTTGTGTGGATGCCAGCGTCAGTGATGGAAGATGGGCTCCCTCTGAGAGCACAATGCTGAAAGATGACCTGGCTGTCATATTGAACGCCATTTATCCCATTTCTTTAAAGTAATTTGAGAGTCCAGATGGGCTGTATAAACAGAGAAGGAGGTTCCTGGGAGTTCACTGACTTAATGAAGCCCGTATGTTTGACTCATGTAGTAAGTATTTAATCATACTGATGAAATTCACTTAAGCTTCAGCCACACACGCTGTTGCGGCAGCCCTGATCATGTCCTCGCTGCACTGGAACAAGATAGGTGAGGTACAAAGTGGATGATGTTTCACGGGAAGGTGGCCTTCAGAGGACACCTCGAGGGGATAATGAGCTGTGAACAGCTGGCCCGTAGGCCGACTGCCTCTGAACTCTGTTCCCCATCTGCTACGGTGAAACGACAAAGGCCTAGCTCGCTCATGCTCTTGTTCTTAGTGTCTAAACGATGGATGGGGGAAAAGAAACATCAGAGGAAGACTTTCTGCCGAAGGCAACGGAAACCCTAACTCAGCCAGCAGGAACAATCGAGAAACTTTGTAAATATACAGTTGTCTGAGTTCCAAAAGCAGCTGACCTAGCTGTGCTCTGTAATTCCGGGGGGTTCAGGTGTTCTCAGGCAGCTGCCTCCATCACGAGAGGCCAGCAGTACCACAGCAGAGAAGCAGAAACGGTAGGAGGAGAGAAGCCACCCATTCCCTTAATGAGAAAGCAAGCGTCACCTAAAGTGCCCCAGGCTTCTCCTGAACATATTTTGCTCACAAGTCAGACCCTGGCAAGTAAGACTGGGTCCCTGATCACAACAAGGGAGTATCTAACGAGCCAGCACATACTAGACTGTGAAAACTGATAGGATTCATCTCTCCTCAGCCCTGACTTTGGTGACCTTATGGTGGTGGCTTGAAGTGGCCTTGGAGGCACTGTTTATACTACAGGAATTGGCGGACCCTACCTGCTAGTGTTTTCTTTCTGAAGATCCAAGTGCTACATCACTGTGACAAGATCATCCACCTTAGAAGCTGTGTCAAAATGGGGCTCTCTAAGTTACCAGGAAGACAGTAGATCTGGAATTCAGAATTAGCTGTGTGCACATAAAGTGTTTGGACTGTTCACTGGGCATCCAGGGCAGCACTCAGAGCGTCTAAAATGCAGCTCTTTTGTTTGTCTTTTTTTTTTTTTTTGCTTGTTTGTTTTTTTGAAACAGGTTTTTCTGTAAAGCCTTGGCTATTCTGGAACTCTCCATAGACCAGGCTGGCCTCGAACTCAGAGACCTGTCTGCCTCTTCCTCCCAAGTACTGGGATTAAAGGTATATGCCACCACACCTGGCTTTTTTTTTTTTTTGCACTTTTCAGCCTTGACACAATCAACTTCCCCATGAGATAACCGAAATGGCTTTATGACATCCTAAAACAACTGGGCCCTGAGAGGTAGCTCAGGTGGTAGGGTGTTTACTTAGCAAGCACCCAGTCCGGGTTTGATCTCCAATATAAACTGGACATGATAGGATATGCCTGGAATCCCAGCACTTGAAAGGTAGAGGCAGGAGGATTGGAAGTTCAGGGTTAGCCTCAGCTATACAGCAAGTTTAAGACCAGCCTGGGCTCCATGAGAATACCTTACCAAAACAAATTGAGGAACTGGGAAGATGTTTAATGCTTAACAGAACTGGCTGCTCTTGCAGAGATCCTGGGTTCAATTCCCAGCACCCATATGGCAGCTCACAAGTGTCTGGAACTCCAGTTGAGGATTTGATGCCCTATTCTGGCCTCCATGGATATCAGGCATACAGTGGTTGATAGATATACATGCAGGCAAAACACTTTTCCATGTGAAATAAAACGAAAACATAAATTTTAAACAAGCAAGCGCCTGCCCAGGCAGGTGTTATTTCCTCAGCTGGTCTTGTTTTTCTGCCCAAATGAAAAAGCACATCTAAGAAAGTTCCTAGTTCCTTTTGGCTCTCTCCACTCAGTGTCAATCATAATCCAGGAAAAGACTCTTCCTGCGTCTGCCTCTGGATGTCAGGCTCAGTACACATGAGGTAGAGACTATGCACCCCCACCTTAGCAGCTGTCCCTGTGACCTTGGGGCAAGTGGTCTGAGAAATACATGACAGAACACCAGGAAATATTCCCCTTAGTGACCTAGCCCAGAGGTTGGCAATTGTCACCCACGAGCTAAGCATGTTTTTTTTCCTTCTTCTATTTCTAAGTGGTTTTCAAAACCGCAAAGAATACTATTTCGTCCTATTAAAGTAATGTGAAATTCAAATTGCAGTCTCCATAAATAAGGTTTTATGGGAACACAGCCACATGTATTTGTTTGTATGGTGGCTGTGGCTGTCCCCACACGTAATGACAGTGGAGAAGCTGCAGCAGAGATCACATGATCAGCAAAACTTCTCTTGGTTCCTATCTGGCCATTTATGGAATGTCACAGGAAACACTGTCTACTGTTTTAAACGTTTTATTTCTTTGATTTATTTGTGTGGTGTGTGTGTGTGTGTGTGTTTGTGTGTGTACATGTAGTGTGTGTGCACACACCATAATGCACGTATGGAGGTCAGAGAACTTTCATGAGTCGGTTATTTTCTTCCAAGTGGGTCCCTGGATCCGAATCTGGTCGCCAGGCTTGGCAGCAAGCACCTTTACCCGACTCCGCCATCTCATCTCTCTACTCTGCCATCTCTCAATGCCCCAGCAGAAGGTCCCCAACTGTGCAGACACCAAAAAAGGTACCCAAAACCCGTGAGCCAACCTGCGACTCCACAACCCTTAGTTCAAGAACCGATAGCTGTGGCCAGGTGCCTTTCTCTTAGACTGTGTAAGAGTCTTCAAGAGACGGGCGTGAAACTTGTAGGTATGTCTTTCCTGTTTACCTACTTGCATCTGTCCCAAGAAACTGCTGTGCTACGGCCCCTGGAGCCTCTGCTCTACACACACACCTGCCTCCGTCCATTTTCTGTGCCTCTGACAGAATACCGGAGGCTGGGAGATTCACGACAGGTAGCCAGATCTAATAGGCCTTCCTGTCCCATCATAATATGGCAGACGTGATAGGATAATAGTACATGCAATGGTACCCACACGTCAAAGAGACAGAATCACAAGGGGAACATGCTATATAATGGTCCACTCTTGAGGTAACTAACCCAGTCCTAGGAAAACAAGAACCTCCTCCCACAGGCCGTCTTCATGGAGGCAGCTCACTCCCAGCTGGGCCAAGGTCCCACTACTTCTGCAAAGAAAAGGCTCTGATTTCAGTGTGATTTCCATATGGAACAATGCCACCGCAACATCTTGGGCTTGCCTGTGTGCTGGGTGTCAGAAGAGAATTGACATACACCAAGCCTGGTCCCACCCTCCTGGAACACATACCTCAGCTGAAAGACAACTAAAACATAGAATTTCTGAGTTATACAAAAATAGCTATGGTTCCATTTGAACCTGGAGGACTTTCCTTAAGAAAAGTCAGGAAAGTGTTCAGTGATTAACTGTCCCCGGGTAGGGCTCTATAAAACACATGCTTCCTGTGAAAGAAGGGACCCAAAGGGAAAGCTTCCGGGGGCGTAGCCTTTCACTGGGTTCTGGCACACTTCAGCTAAAAAGCATTATCGATAGAATTCCACTCTAATGTGTTTTGCACGGATCATCGATGTTAGGGGACTCAGGACAGTGCCTGGGTGGGACTGGGATTAAGAGCAGGAAGAGGGAAGTGTCTGAAAGGAGGAGGACCAGAAGCAAGGACATGGAGGATGCTGAGCAGAATGTGATGTCTCCCAGATGTCAGGATGAGTCCTGAGGTCAGTGTGACCTTGGGTCATAGTAGAGAAACCCTTAGTGCTAGAGTCAGAACGATATTTTGTCTGAAAGGCAAGGGATGCCATGCCCAGGTTTTTACTTCAGGCAATCTTTTCATTAAGGCATATTTTGTTAAGGGCACAAATCCAGCCAGCAAAACAGCTCAGTGGGTAAAGTCATTTGCCCGGACAGGCCCGGTGACCCGAGATTGATCCCAGAACCATGTCAAGTAGGAGAAAAACAGCTCCACAAAGTCTGCTAACCTCCACATCCACAAACACACATCATGAACACACACATGGGCAATGATAATAATAATAATGATAATTTAATTTAAAAAGTTTTAAAGACCACAAACAAAAGAAGTTTCATTAAATGTGCCTCTATTGCCTGTAACATACTCACCTTGCCTTTTGGGCTTCTCCCAGTGACCTCTAGGGCTTACTGCTGTGGTTTACAAACCAAACCATGAGTGTTGCTTAGGTCTCCACACACCTTGTAAGAAATATCATTGTTATTATCCCATTTGTTACAGAGCATAAAACAATAATATAATGTATTGTGTAGGAGAATTTTGAGAATACACTATATAAATATAGTATGCATATGTATATATGTATGTATATATGTAGCCAGATTTTTCTTTGGACTGCCAGTTGACAAAAAAATGACATGGAGACTTATTATTAATTATGAAAGCTTGCCCTATATCTTAGGCTTGTCCTACTAGCTCTTATAGCTTAAATTAAGCTATATTTTTTAATCTGCATTCTTTTATGTGGCTATATTACCTTCACTCTATAATGCTCATCCTGCTTCCTCTCCCTCTGGCTGGTGATACAGCCTTTCTTCCTCCCAGAGTGCTCTCTGTTCAGAAGTCCCTGCTACACCTCCAGCCTAACTATTGGCCATTTAGCTTTTTATTAAACCAGTCACAGTGACACATCTTCACACAGTGTAAAGGAATATTCCATAACATATATATAATTTGCTTTTGTTTTTCAAGGCAAGTTTTCTTGTGTAGCCCTGACTGTTCCAGAACTAACTCTTTTTGTAGTTCAGGCTGGTTTCAAACTCAAGATGTGCCTGCCTCTGCCTCCCTAGTGCTGGGATTAAAGGTGTGAACCACCGCACTCATTTTACAGTTATCTCTTGACTCCATTGTTGGTGAAACCATTACAATGATGCCATGCATTAATTTTTTTTGTTTTTGTTTTCCCAGATAGGGCTTTTTGTGTAGCCTTAGCTGTCCTGGAACTAGCTCTGTAGACCAGGTTGGCCTTAATCTCACAGAAGTCTGCCTGAATCTGCCTTCCTAATGCTGGGATTAAAGGCATGTACCGCCACTGCCCAATTCATATATTAATTTTTTAAATGGGATATTGAAGTGCTATATATAATAAGCTATATCTTATTGTACATATCATGCAATGGTAATCGAACCAGAGGTAAATTATCCATGTTCAATCTTTTAAAAAATATCTTTTTATTTATATGTGTGTATTCTACATACGTATATGCCATTTGTTTGTGGGTACCTACAGGGGCCAGAAGAAGACACTGGATAATCTGGAGCTGGAGTTGCTGGTATGAACCACCTGGTATGGGCCCTGGGAACCCAGCTTCAGTTTTCTGGAAGAGCAATACATGTTCTTAACTTTTGAGCCATTTTTCCTGCCTCCTTAATTGATCTTTAGTGGCTCTGCAAACTTGCATATGTCATGTCAATCCCAGAAGTCTTCCTTCCCTCTCTTCAAAATGAATGTAGTGCCCCAAGTGGCTACCACACAGGTAAATGAGTAGACCTATGTGTGGTAGCAGAAAAAAAATGTTCCCGCAGCATTCATGTCTTTGTGATCCTGTTTTTCAACCCTCATCCCAGCTGTGTCAAACAGAATGGAGCTGAGGAGTGTGTTCTGCACCACTGCCAAGCAGAAGAAACCCTTTCCAGCTCATGGCTGCCTTCAAATCCTGCCAAGAATTAGTGGGTTTGTGGTATTCTCACTTTGTACCAACCTATATTCTGGAAAACTAATTGCTTTATTTAAACAACCTGCATTTAACTGATATTTCGAATGTTTGTTTGTTTGTTTGTTTGTTTTGAGACAAGATCTCTTTATGGAGCCCAAGTTGGAGTGAGTGCACCATATTCTTCCTTTCTCACCTCTTGAGTGATGGGATTATTGGCTTGAGCCATCACGCTCTGCTTGTTCAGTATTTTGATTCTTTGCTTAGTGCCCCTTGACTCTTTGGAAGTAGGAGTATCGTTTACTTCCTAAGCACAGGAAATTTGGAATCGTATCCAGTTCTCAGCTGCCCCAATCATGAGTGATGTAATCTTTCTCAAACTCAGGCTTTCCAACAGCAAAAGTCAAATAATAATGTATCCCTAGTCAGGCTCTGAGAGGTTTCAATGAATTACGTAAAGTAGCACAATGCCTGAGAGCATAAATGCTCCAAAGTGGTGACATACAGTCCGAATGACCTATGACATGCCATCACGTGGAAAGGACAGCAGGGACTGCTGACTCAGGCTCTGCAGGCTCTTCTCTGACCCTCAAGGGGCCCCAAACACCCAAAGTCTCAGTACATACTTATACACAGGCAGGCTCTGGGGGCCACAGAGACAGGTCAATAGAAACCACGTGAAGCAGCGTGGAAGCTCAGAGAAATGTCCCTGGCATCCAGGGATTTGCCAGCACCTCCTGCTGCTGGCTGTCACATTTGGAGCTGAAACACAAGCATTCTGGCTTACATCATTCCCCTCTGGGCAGCATGGTTGGTGTGACATCATTCATTCCTCCTCCTTGTCCCCAGCATATGGCAGATGGAAGGGGTACTGAATTCACAAGAGGGTTGTCATGGTGCTTTGCCTGTGATCTCTCTATAGATGCTAGACTCTACCTGACAGATACCCAAATACTTCCCAGGGTTTTGAGTGAGGGTTTCTTTGCCAAGGAACTCGGCCACTGAAGCTAAAAAGAATGTGTGGTGCTTCCCAACATCTCTCATGCTTCATCTTGGCTGTGCCTCTGCCGTCCTCACTCCCAGCGGACATCCCTGTCTTGATGTTGCACAAGGACAACACGGGGGGCACAAGACTATTTGCTTGTCTGTTTTGCCTTTCTGATTCAAAATCCAATGAGTTCAGGGTCTCAGGGGCTTTGTGATTGCTCTACTCCTATGGAGCAAAGCTCTAACCCCTGGAGTCTCTTGCCAAGACATCAAGGTAAGATTTATGAGACGGAAGGGTCAGATGAGAAAACCTTGCCTTTGTGGCTGTGACCTAGGCCCGTCCTAGAGGGAGAATTGTAGTGAAAGGGGAGCGGGCCTGCTTTTTGTCCCACCAGGCTCCCGCATGGCTAGCTTATACCCCTGAAATAACAACACACAAATTGTATTCATTTAAGCACTGCTTGGCCCATTANNAAGCAGTTTTCTTTATTAATTAACCAATGAAAGCAACAGATAGATAGAAGACCCTCCTACATCAGAGAATCAGCAGGGTCAGATGAGAACATCATGCCTGGGACTGTGGCACAGGCACCACAGAACTTGCTAAAGGTGCCAGAAGAAAGGGGGGCAGCCAAAAGCTATCATCACTGACAACAGGTGCAGGCAGGCGGAGAGCATCAGGGCAGCCTCCTCGTCTTTGTCATCTCAGGCCAGAGTGCCCACAGCACTGTGGGTCCCATTTGTTCTATAAAGGAGAGGAAAAATGATGAGAAGGGTAGCAACAACCAGCTCACTCTGGCTTGATGAATCTCTGGGAGGGAGACATCTTTTCTGGTGATGATCCCAGTGGAGCTGCCCGATGGTGAACCTGAGTGCCCTAAATCACCAGGGCTCTTGACAGCTTCAGCTCTACCTAATGGCCCAGGGCACCAAAACAAACCTTGTTTGTTTTGCTGGCAGTGGGGACACACACTCTTCCAAGGGCTAGGGGTTGTTGCCTGCCAGCCTATGGCCACAGGCCCACTCTCCCTGAAGTGTGATGGGATCAAAAGCAGCAATAGATTGCCATCTCTGGGACCTCTGCCCAGTGGCCTGGTGTAGCTAGAATGACCTTGGCCAGGTCTTTGTGAGCAATCAGCCAGGGGATGAATCTCATGATCAAACAGCTTGGGCTTGCTGGAGAATTTTTCTTCCCCCAGGTTTCAGAATAGTCCAGGGTCACTGCAGTGCCTTTGCAGCTCTTGTTAAGTCCCCTGGGATCAGCTCTGAGTTCCAATTGTTCAGCTTGTGCTAAATTTGTTTAGCCTAAGTGGGCATACCTAGGGAGGGAATGTGTCAATGTTGTCCTATTGCCATCTGTCATAGAAGGGGACGTACACAGAGAAGAGGGACAGCAGATGTCCCATTTTTTCACCCTTCACACCCTTGGTCACCATAAACCACTCACACACCTGCTCTCGCAACTCTACCTGCAGCAAGCATTTACTGTGCGACGCCCCAGCCCCCAAACCCACCACTCCCAAATGCCCATCCTTCTGCAGAGCCTTCTCAGAGATCCTGCCTATTTCAAATACCAGAGACCCCACAGACGTCTGCCTTGGTTATGTTTCTGTTGTTGTGACCAAATACCATGACCAAGGCAACTTTAAAAGAACGTGTTTAAGTGGGCTCATGGTGTCAGAAGGTTAAAGTCCATAATGGTGGAACAAAGGCACGGTGGCAGAAACTGCTAAGAACTCACATCTTCATCCCCAAGTTGGAGACAGAGCTAACTAAAAGGGTACAAATCTTTTGGAACCTCAAAACCCACCGCCACTGATATACTTCCTGCAGTAAGATCATCCCTCCGCATTCCCCTGCCTCCCTCCTGCCCCCTCCCTGCCTCCTGCCACCAGCCACCAGCTGGAGACCAAGGTTTTAAACATATGAACCTATGGAGGCTCTTCTGATTCAAACCACCATAGAGCCCTTCTCTCAGCCCAGCCCGTGCCTGAGTCAGATACTGTCAGTACAGAGGAAAAGGAGACGCCTCCCTCCTCTACCTTAATGGGTATAAGAAAATGCACGCATTCAATAAGTACTTTGAAGGTGGTAAGCAAGAAGTTGGGAGCAAACAGCAAAGATTAAAGTGGAGAAGCTACTGTGGGTGGGAAAGCAGACATTTCCGTTGGCTATTAACCGATAAAAGTAACGGAGGCAGTAGAGCACTCAGGGGAGAGTGACTGAGTGGTCCAGGTAGAGGATATCCTATGCTCAGAGAAATTAGGAGACAGGAGGTGGACATGCTCCTTTTGATTAGAGGACAGACAACCTCAGAGTTCCACGGCACATAGATTACTGGAAGGGAATGCATGGTAACTCAGGCTCAGCCTGCTCTGATACGTTATATATGTATAGGTGTGTAATGTTTTTATATATGGATATGTGTGTGTCTATGTATGAATGTATGTAGTGTGTGTGTGTGTGTGTGTGTGTGTGTGTGTGTGCATGTGTTTGGTCATACTGGGGATAGAGGCCTCGTGCATGTTAGGTACATCCCCAGGAAATCATTAGATTTTTAAGTCTCTGGGTAAGTGTGTACTTACACCCTTCCTATCGGTACACTTCCTACCTTCCAAGCCCAGTGCAAAGCCCTCAAACACAGGCTTCATTTTGTTCATTTGTAGCTGGTGACAGGCCACTCCATGGACTATGACTGGGTGGATGGGATGTGTAGCTGGTGCTCAACCTCCTGAGCAGATTTCATACCTGCCTTCCTTTTCCCTTGCTCTTCCAAAGGGGAGGAAGGAGCCCCAGCTGACTCCTCACGGAGAAAGAGCATGGAGATCCAAGCCGCCGGAGGAACTGCCTCCACCTTCGTCCTGAGGTAACCTTGGCACCTGAGGCACGACGTCCACAAGCCTGGAACCACTTCTGAGTCCCGGTGCCTTCCAGATGCTGGAGGTGCCAAGGTCCTCTGCAAGACCAAGCACCTTGTATGGCCTCATCCGTGTCTTGGACACAAGCCTTACGTTTGTCATAATCTCCTTACAATTGTTTACAGATGGTTGCCCTATATACAATACTGCCTGGTTAAAACAAATCAAGTACTTTATGCCGTGGACAGAATGTGATCGGTGGCAACAAGCCTCACTCACGGGCATCTTTTTTTTTCTATTTCAACTCAATTTCGGTTTCCACATTAGGCACGGGGAGCCAGAAAGCCATCTAGCCCCTGGCTTCAGCGAGCTTATATTTGGAAAAACAAACAAACTTGGAAACAAACAAATGCTACAAAATATTTTAATTGCTGTGAAGCAACATCAATCCCGTCTGTACATCCAGTGACAGTTTCTCCTGGAGAAGAAGAGGTGTGGAAACTAGAGAGCTGTCTACTAGGGCAGGGATAGATCGCATCAGGCTTGTAGTTGGGGATAAGGGCCCTTATGGCTGGAGGAGTTCTGTGAACAAACAGTCAAAGAGGCTGGGAGTGTAAGTCACATCAGCTGGAAGGGTATTTGTCAAGGTTCAAGAGCTGTTGGCTGTAACAGAAGGGAACTGGATGTGGCCGGGTTGGGGGTGCTGGGTTCAGAAGCCTTGATTTGACTGTTGGTGTAGACAGCCCCCGGAAGGGTCGCACGTAGGTTATAGGTGGTACCGTCGGGTTCACTCTGGGGAAGGGTTGCTGGACTGGCAGGATGACGACTAGAAGAGAGGATTTCAACCAGGAGGCCAAGAAATCAGACCAGGAGCAACTGCGACCTGTCACCTTGGAAGAGATGGAAGATTCTGGAGGCATGAAGAAATGGCAGTCACCAGGTATGAAGTGCTGGCTGTGTGATGGCAGCTGGAAAAGGAAAGCCAGCCTCGGGTTGCCCTGAGAAGGCATGAAGAAGCCTTTCATGCCCTGCAAAGGGCAGCTCACAGTGTTGACCTGCAGAGCAGCCCCGGGCTATGGCCACATGGTGTTTGCTTGGTGGAGTGTGCAGATGGAGTTTGGATACACAGCTGGGGTTTTCTCCACACATGTGCAAGGTCATGTATGGTGTGGGGCACAGTAGGAGCCTGGATAAAAAGGTCTTCACTTGTCTCCTGCTATTAGAGCCAGAGCTGGAGGTAACATGCGGGTGCCCTCTTTTCTAAACTAGTTACAGAATCACCCCACCCTGCTACAGGCTCACCGACTCAGCTTCCACGGCCCTCATCATCTTGGTTATCCTCCTGTGATTTGGCACTAACTTCTGCCAGACTAGGAATTTGGGTAGCTGCTGTGTACTCTCTACAGCCAGGGAGGATGGCTTGGTTATGAAGGAGGGGATGGTTTTTAGAGGTTATTTGGGGATGAAGTTGGTAAGAGAAAGAGAGGTGTTATCTGGGGAGGGCTCCCAAACCGTAATTCAGAGAAGCAGAGGTGGGATGGAGACAGTCAATGTGGGTCCCCCAAAGAAAGGTGGGGTCCACTCTGCTTACTACCATTTTTCTAACCCAGATTTCCCTATAGTCTTCCTCTGATCTCCTTTATAAAAGTGAGTGAGTGGGTCTCTCTCTCTCTCTCTCTCTCTCTCTCTCTCTCT
>LOEQ01003479.1:96092-125598 GCA_001685075.1 Bramus lutescens
TCTCTCTCTCTCTCTCTCTCTCTCTCTCTCTCTCTCTTCTGCTCCTGCTTCTCTTGTGACCAGAACCAGTCTGCGGGCCATGTTCATGCTACTACTTTCTCTCCCTTCTCTGGACTTTTCCAGATGATGCTGACTGAACACTCCCTCGTGTCTACAATTAAAAACCTTCCCCTTAACCACACCAAGGTGCGGTCATGTAGTCAGTTTAAACACCTAGTAAAGAGTGAGAATTGAAGAGACCACAAAGGTCAAGCATGAGAGATTTTCAACCCATACCCAACATTGTGGGTCAAGAGCCTTTCTTATGGATGCCAGGTGCCGGGATGCCGAGAGGACGGGACAGTCACTCCCCCTTCTGTCCTGGGCTCTCAGTCTAACATGGACATCAGTCAGCTAAACAACCCATTGATGTGTCATTACAGTGGTGGCATGTTACCTGAGGAGACAGAGCGAGGTCAGGAGTATCCACAACAGAACTCACTTCACCCCAGTGAGAGGGAGAAGGAGAAAGGGGAAGAGACAGAGAAGAAAACAGGGAAAGAGAGAAAGGGAATTGGGAGAAAGGAGGAAGGATAGAAGAAGGAATGGGTAGGAGAGAGAGTGTGTTGCCTATCAGCTCTTGCAGGCCACAGAACCCCTCGGAATGGCCTTCCCCTCTAGGAGGTTGCTTGGTAACTGTGCTCCCATGTAAGAAGCTAAAGCAGCTCACATGCTGGAGTCCTAACTCTCTGTGTTTCAGAATGCGACAATCTGGAGATGAGTTCTACAAAGAGATAAGTAAAATAAGGTCCCCAGGGTAGGCCCTCATCCAATCTAACTGATGTCCTTACAAAAGGAGAAATGTTACACACTGATATGTATGGCTAGAAAGCCATAGAGAGACTGGGGAGGAGGTGGTCCTCATAGCCAAGGAGAGAGACCAGAGCAGATCCATCTCCCTTGGCCCTGCTAGCTTGATCCTCCATCTTGGCCTCTAGAAGCCTCTCATTACTATGAGACAATGACTTCCCATTGCTTGGCCACAAGTGTGTTACAGCAGCCCTGGCAGAGTAACTTAGGGGCTGAGTTTTTGTCCTTATCAGTAGCTCTCTATGGGACCTGGGCACATGTAAATATTAGTTTAGAAAAGAGGCCTCCAGGGCCTGAGGACTCACAGCCCTCGCCATCTGTTTGGCCTCATTGCTGTCTGGCCTTGCCCCCATCACTAGGACATGTAGCAGACACTGGTCCTCCCTCCTGATGGGAGCAGGGCTTTAAGGAGAACGCCTGATGCTCTCTGGTCCAGTTATGAGAGTCCTGGGAAGGATGAGGTTTACTGCCAGGAAGAGAAACCCCAGGAAGCCTGCTGGAGACTCAGGGCAGTGGGGGGAAGCAAGATTCTCCAGCCATGACTCACCCTACATTTCATGGGGAAGGGAAGTGAAGAAGGTCCTGACCGGCTGTCCTGAGAAGCAGTTAAACTCATTTTCATTACACAGACCTGAAAGCTGCCATCTGATTCTTGCACCACGACTGCCACAATTGAATGGGCAACAAACACTAGCATGTGAACTTCACGTCCTGATTCAGGCTGGGCACGGGGCACAAGGGCTGAGCCCCAGGGACCTTTGTGCTTCTGCCTGGTTCTCCATTCCGTTCTTGCTCTCTTTGGCCTCTCAGGATCACAGGAGTGTCTGCCCTGGGGTGGGGACACGGCCATCGAGGGAGGTATGTCCAGCAGATCAAGAGCAGGAACCAAGCTGGCAGGGCTTCAGTCCTAGTGGTGCAGCTAAAGGAAGGCCCAGGCTGTCGGGAGGGGGAGAGTTTGTGGCTGGGGCTGGAGCGGCCTGATTTTTCCACTCCCAGTGTTTCTAGGCCTGAGAAAACACTTCTAGCAGCAGAAAGACTTGGACAGACAGCGTGGAGGAAACCCCCGAAGTGGGGGGGCTCAGCAGGGAGAAAAACAGACTCTTTTGGAGAGGGTAGGAGATTGGCAGGTGCCAAGTGGGGGGTTTGAGGCATAGCCAAGGGGCTCATGCCACACACCAAGTCAGAGACCCAGAGATGAGTCTCACCCGTCAGCCAGGGCTTTATCTTCAAGCCAGGTGACTGGCACCAAATGTTTATACAATGTAACACTTTCGGTAGAGGCAAGCTTTCCAAACAAGGGAAGATTACTTTAGATATCCTTGGGCTTGAGTTGTGCTGGGTCAGCAGTGGCAGCTGTGTCCCCCATTTCTTCTTTCAATGCAGTAGACTGGAAATGAGACACTCACAGGAGGACCTGGTTTCTCAGTGCCAACCAGGCTGCCAGGGCTATATGAGTGACACCTGTCCTGTGCCTTGATGGGCAAACATACTAAGCATCACAGGTTGGTATAAACAGAGACTCTGCTTTCTGTTTCCCAGTCGCCCAGACCCAAATAATCACACAAAAATTGTATGAATTATAAGACTGTTTGGCCTATTTGCTCCGGCTTCTTATTAATTAACTCTTACATCTTAAATTAGCCCATTTCTATCATTATATATATTTTTAATAATTTATTTATTTTTAGTTTATGTGTATTGGTGTGCATGTATGTCTGTGTGAGTGTGTCAGATCTTGGAGTTACAGACAGTTGTGAGCTGCCATGTGGGTGCTAGGAATTGAACTCAGGTCCTCTAGAAGAACAACCAGTTCTCTTAACCACTGAGCCATCTCTCCAGCCCCCGATTTTATATCCCCCCCATGCCAGGCTCATGGTTACCTCTTGCATCTTGGGCAACTATATGGAGTCTCCCTGACTCCGCCTTCTTTTTCTTCTAACTCTGCTTGGATTTCCTGCCTTGCTATATTCTGCCCTGCCATAGGCCAAAGCAGCTTCTTTATTAACCAATGGTAATAAAACATCTCCACGGCACACAGAGATGAATCCAACAAGTTGGTGTGTGTGCACAGGGAGTTTTTCAACTGAATGGAATAACAGCTCTAGTGAAGTGCCACCCTTACAGGTGAGGACCAGGGGAGGGCCCTGGGCTTTTGAAAAACCAACGAGAAGCCATTAGTGGCCTACTCTCTTACATTACCACTGGATGGTACCTGTTCTTGTCCCAGCATGATGCCAAAATAAGATGGTTTTCAGAAGAAAATCCTATTTCCTCCTGTAATCATGCTTTTATAAAATGATCAAATGGCTGCTGGGCAGAATGCTATGCAAGAGTCGGAAGACAAAGGCTCTCTCCTCTGCCTGTCTTGAAACCGCTTGGTATTTCCCGTATTGGTGATTCCAATTCACTCTATTTCAAGAATAATATATTCAGAGTGTGTAAGAGAGGGGTTTGGACAGGATCTGGGAAGCTGGGAGGGATCGCAGTCCTGCCTGGAATCCATTTTCCACCCACCACTGGAGATGCTAGTCATCACAACCCAGGAGGAGTGAGCCTGCTTCTTCGAATCCTGCTGTGCTGTGGCCTCGAATCCTGCTGTGCTGTGGCCGTTTCTTCCAGGAACCACACTGCAAAGCATGACCAAAAATAGAAATGTGGGTTTTGTATATTTTATCCCCTAACCTTGCACTTTGACCCTTTCCAGAGTGGGCTGGGATGGCTGCTGGGATTAATCAAAATGTGTTAGCACTTGACATCTTCCATGTCAAATGCTTCAGAGAGGCGTTTGCTGAGAGTTTCATGTTTTAAATGCATTGTCCTTACCTGATACTTAATCTCCACTCCCCTATCTGTGAGATGGCCAAGATGGCTCGAACTTTGCTATGTAGCTGTATATGACCTTGAACTTCTGATCCTCCTGCCTCTACTTCCCAAGTGCTAAGTTTGTAGGCACCCACCACCATACCCCATTTATGTAGTGCCTTGTGCATGCCAGGCAAGCTCTCTACCAACTGACCTACATCTCTGATCACCAAAAGAAGGTTTTGTCTTGGTGTTTAAAAACTCAGGAGATATGACTTTCAGCAATAACCGGTTCATTTCGGTCAATTGCTGGCCTGATCAGGTGTGGGCAGCCCACGCAGAGGCCCATACTGTGACAGTCAAGTGCTCAGAGAGCCAAGCTAGCAGAGTCTAAACAAGGTAGACGTAGGGGAGCCAACTAAGCCAGCATATTTCCTACTGTACAATCTGTTCCCTCTGGGCCCCTGCAGGCGCTCAACTTGCCACCATTAGATTAGCATCCCTCTGAGTCAATACAGTATTTTTCACAGGTTAACAGCAAGATAAAGGCAGGAGGCTTCTCCTAAGCCAGTTATGTTCCATTTCAAGGACAGCCATTCATTCTGAAATTCTACCTTTCCACTATTTTGCTGTTGTTGAAATGTGTCTTCTCTCCCCTGCCCCTATTTCTTCTGAGACCAGGTCTCCGGTATCCAAAGCTGTCCTTGAACTTGCTTTGAGTTGAGGATGAGCTTGAGCTCTTCCTGCTGTCTCCTGACTGGAGTTATGGGTGTGCACCACCAGGTTCGGTGTATGTGGTGCTGGGCACGGAACCCAGAGCTTCCTGCACATTAGACAAGCACTCTACCAACTGAGCCGCATCTCCAGCTGGAAAATGTGCGTTCATTTAGGGAGAATTGGTGTCATTAGATGGGAATTTTCTTTTTAATGTTCTCACTTAGCAAAATAAAAGCACTTTGACTAGGCTTGGACTATTGTCAAACTTGAGTTTTCATGACTTTTTTCTTTTTGACCAAGATTCTTGGAAATTTTACTGGTCAGAAAACCTTCTGTATTAAAATGCCACTCTCAGCAGAGCATGGTGGCTCATGCCTAAAATCCCTGCAGTGAGAAAGCAGAGGCAGGAAGATTACAACAAGTACAAGACCAGTCAACAATACATGACAAGGCTTTGTGTAAAAACAAAAACAACAAAAACAGCAACAATGAAACCCTAAATGACCTTCTAAGAAAGCTTGTGTTTTGTAAAGCAGACACGCATGTTGGATTCAGTGGTGTGCAGTAAGGATGAGGTGCTCTGAAATCCTACAGGAAGACCCTAAACTAGGATGGGGTGCAAGGAAAACGTTTACTTGCCCATCTTACCACAGCTCCTCCTGTCTGCTTCTTCCCCAAAGAACAAAACCAGATGGACACGTGTGCCCCAAGGACAAGAAGAGGAACTGGGCAGATTACAGTCTGGAAGGAACATTTATTAGGGGTGATTTAGCGGCCTTCAAGAAAGAGAGTTATTATCAGTCATCTCCTGTCAGAGTTCTCTATCTCTCTAAAGCCCAAAACAAGAGGAAATTGCCTCAAAATGAGGCAAGACGAGTGTAGTCAATGCTGTTTCCCCACTTCCCCCTTGTTGGAGGCCCAAATGAAAATTCTCTCTAATGCCTGTCTCCATCAGCCTCTAGGCCTGTCCAATCCTTCTGCCTTCAGAGCCTCATCCCCATTTCCATGGCAACACTAGTGGCTCCTTGGGCGTTTGTGACTATGCCATTTTCTTCTGTTCAAGAAAACATGAAAGCTCCAAGGGCAGAAAGTTTACATCACAAAGGACACATATGAGTTCATGACATACACAGTCAGTTCTCGTCTGAGCAGCTCAGGGATGCAATCTTGCTAATGCCCCAAGAAGCCAAAGTCTTCCACAAGCAACACCAGGGGCTCCTTACTTCCATAGCCAGAGTCAGGTCTCATGATGTCATACTGAGTGCCGCTGATGTACTGAGTTTACAAGAAAGATATCTACTTGGCTTGTCTAGCATGGGTATTGCCAAGTCCAGGGAGGTGGAGTTGGCTTACACGGCTGGGGACTCCTCAAGTCCTTTAACGCTGACCCACACACTCCATACTCACTATAGGAACGGATCTGTGTCAATGTACTCATACTTTACAACTTGCTGATCACTTCGTGGCTGCTGTGGGTAGGTGTGTAATCATCACCACCTTGGATGTTCTGTAGTTGTGTGGGTGTGCACTAAATTACTCATATGTGTGCACATATCCCAGAAGGGTTAGCAAATTAGTACACCGAGTCTGTGTCAACACTTCTATTTGAAATGAAACTACTCATGACTCACTTTTGGCTTTACCAACAGTTGTGAGCATGGCAAACTGGAGGTTGATGAAGCAGGAAAAATAATAAACCATGCGAGGTTATTCTCAAAAATAGCTTCTTTTAAAAACACGCCTTTGCTAGGAAGGCAAAATGGAGCTGGAGAAAAGCCAGAGAAATGCAATAATAATAATAATAATAATAATAATATGGCCCAGAAAATGAAACTGCTTCTGTACAGCCAAGAAAAAAAAATTGGATCTTTATTTTTCTTTCCTGGAAAGATGAGTGATAAACTGAAACAAAAGTATAGAGTTATAAAATTTTTGAAGGATGTAAGAGAGAAAAACAGAGAGTCTGTTCCAGGTTTCAAAGTAACAGAATTTCTTTTCCTTTCTATTTTGGAGAGTAAGGCAAAGTTAGGAAGAAAAAGGAAGCACTGCCTTTTCGATGCTGCAAGATAAAAGGCAAAAGTCAGTGTTCCTTTCATACGGGGAACTGGCAGCTAACAGCTAGCTTAGGGATGGATGGGTGGATGAAGGAGTCATAATAAATTATTAAAGCAAACCAGGATGTGGGAGGCAGGAAGTAGCTTCCTGGCTGAAGATGCTGACATTGTGGCCTCCACCAGTCATGCCTCAGAGGATATGTCATGCTGAATGGATCATAAATTGATACAGAAACTCTAACTTAAATAACCATTTTTATATCTCCTCTTGAGTTCACTTGTCAGAATTGGATTTTCATTTATATGCATAAATTATCCATCCTCTTCAAAAGAAGTTTATGGCATCATTATTACACAAATACAACTGTCTCCTAATAAAAGGCCTTCTTAAATTGATAATTATACCATCTAACAGCAGGACACTAACAGCAGGCTTTCTGGTCAACCTCTTTTAGTAACATTAACACAGGTTCTGCCATGGTCCCTACATACCTTTCTCTAGTGCTTCCAAATTGTCATGCATTCCAGACACTAGAGCCACAGAAATGACCCCTCAGCTCTTAAACTCTCGGTTCTGGCCTTGAGCTGGGGACACTAAGTCCTTGCATCCAAGCCAGAAAGGGACATGTTCTAAATGCATGGAGAGAAGCAGCGGGAAGGGTTGGAGGCTCTTCCTGAGTTCTGTTTGACATGGTTACTGTTCCTCTTGAGTCTCCTGACAGAGCCTTTTCTTAGCAGATAATCACATTTTACCCTGAAGAACATGTGATTTGGATTAATGCTGCTGAAACAGCTGGGGGAGCAGCTGGTTTCCCCATGATTTCTGGACGTGTGTGGTGTCTTTCCACAGATCCTAGGTAGTACTGGGATCATCAGTTACAAGTAAAGTGAGATTTTGGCCTTAAAGCTAATTATTCTGTCAAAGGGCCCTTTCTCTCTTACTCTGTTATCCCACCAAAAGCAGAAAATGGCTTTGTGGAAAAACCTTTCTTGTTTTAGGAAGCTAGCTGTAGGGAGACTTGGCAACTGCTGAAGTGGAGCCTGGGTGTTTTTGCAGGCCAGTATGAAATGAACTCACAGGAACAAGTGATTATTTCTCATACCTACTTGCTTCCTTCAAAGACTGTCCGGTATTCAAGCTCCCAAACCAAACACACACTGACATGTTTCCAAACAATTTTCCCCCCTCAGGGCAAAAGAGAATTTCCCACACAGCATCCTGACCACGCCAAAGTGAAAACACACCTAAAGCATGTTTCTCAATGTTCGGGTGCAGTATGGATATACAATCTCAGACCAGTTCCCCTTGGCCATATAAAAACATGCCACACAATTGTATTTTGGGTTAGGGAGGAGTGTTACAAAATAAATATTTCCCCATCAGACTGGGAAATGTTTGCCGACACCTTCACTCACGCCAGCAGGTTTCCCTGGAAGAGTTTGGCAAAGAACAGGCCCCTTCTTAACGAGGTGCTGGAGTTGGTTAAAAATTAAATATTAATTTACAAAAAAAATGCTGCATTAAAAAAATCAAAACTCAGGTCTGCAAGTGGGTGTCTGTGCTTCTTCAGTCTCTGGCCTGCAAAATGTCCCAGGTCAACTGAGGACCGCCAGGCTTTAATGAATTCCATCACTCTTCCTCTTTCTAGATCTATCTGTGGAAAACACTAGTTTCTTCCATTCTGTCCTTCCTTTCCATTTTATTTTGTTCTTCATTGTTTTCTTTCCACTCTTGGTGACTCCTTTCTGAACAGGCTGGTGGCTGTGGCATTGAATTCAAAGCTGCCGGAACAATGGATAAGGATGCTCCAGATCCTACCTGATGACTCCCAGTTCTGGGGAGCTATCTGGGGCCTGACTGGTTTTCCTCTGGGTTCAAGAGTGACTCCAGAGAGGATCATGGGTCTTCCCTTCCTCTCTTGGCCTCCATGAGATTCAGAGTCTTCATTCTCGGCTGCCCACTGCTCTCAGTTCCATGCCAGTGACGCCTGTCCCAGCTCTGTGCTTAACCAGCTTCCTCTCCCCTTTAACACACCCAAGTCCCACAAAATTATCAAGTTCTAGGACCTTAATTTGTAAGTGGAGTGACGGTTGTGTGCTCATACGGCGAATGCAAATGACATACGTCTTAGTCGATCGATACATCATTCATTTCATCATCCCAAGGGCTGAACCTAGGGACCCATGCAGGCAAGGCAGTTGTTACACTGCTGAGCTGACCTCCCAGCCAGCACACATTTAAAATACTTAGTTTTATTTATATGAATGTGTATGTCTATATGAGTGCATATGACATGCGGCAAATGTTTGAGATCAGGAGAGGGTATTAGAATCCCCTGGACCCTGAGTTGTAACTCACTCAGTTGTAACTGAGGTGGCTGTGAGCTGCCTGGCCTGGGTGTGGGAAACCGAACCTGGATCCTCTTAAGTAGCAATGAACAACTCTCCAGCCTCTCATACGATTCCACCCACTTACATTCTACAAATGTCTTTCTTCACACAAACGCTAGAATTTCAAAACACCAGAGCAAAATGGGGAGGATTTAGAGGCGGTGACCTCTGAGATACTGTTCCCTTCACACCTGCCTGCCCCAGCTGCTACATTCAGATCTTGGGGATGGGGTTTCAACATCTGAGACCCAAATGGGTCTACAAGTTTTAACACCATTTCAATCGAAAAGGTTTGTTTTTAAAGCATTTGGGAGATGGGGCATCTAACAAACAGATTTGGAAAGTGCTTTTAAGGAAATAGATATGTAAGAATAGCCAAGCAACATCTGAGAAGAAAAGCGAAGCGAGCGGCCCAGGTTTGATTAGATCTGAAGGTGGGTGAGTTTCACTCCTAGCTAATGTGCAGTAGATTGTGCTTTTCCCATCTGACAACAATGAACGGTTATTTTTATATGTTTTCTTGAATCCACCAGAAAGTTAATATCACAGGGAATCCCAAATCCTGGAATCTAAGCAAAGAAAGCCAAAGGAGACAGAATATGCATAAGGGCTTATGGTTGAGTAGTGACAGATATCAACATATGAAAAATAAAAGGAGCTAGACCACAACAATAAACAATTAACAAATTACCAAAGGCCAAAAGTGGCTCCCAGGAGAGGTTTGCACACCTGGGAGTTCAAACACAAAAGCACAGACCTCTCCCCAGGCTCTTCTCTGTTTTGGCCTCCAGCCACCGACTAAGGATTGAAAGCAGGGCTGTGGCCAAAGCTGACCACCCTCCATGGTTCAGGCTGGAGGGAGGATAGCACGATGCTAAAGACACTAAGCTCCCCTTCCCTTCTTCTCAAATTCTGGGGGCAGTGTTAGAGGCTGCTGCAATCAAGGTTGAATGACCTGGTCAAGGTCAGGTGCAGACTCACTGCAGCTAGTCCAATAAAAGATACAACTCATGATTTCTAGGCAGAGTCAGGATAGCTTTTTCCTGTCAGTGATGTAAGGTACAGTTTGGCTGTTGTAGTAGAGGGCAAGAATTCTGAGACTTGGAGGGATGGTTAGTTTTATGTCAGCTTGGCACAAGCTAGAGTTATTTTGGAAAAGAAACCTCAATTGAGAAAATGACCCCCATCAGACTGGCCTGTGGACAAGCCTGTAGGGCATTTTCTTGATTGACAATTGATGTGAGAGGGCCCAGCCCACTGTTGGCAGTGCTACTCCTAGGCTGGTGCTCCTGATAATATAAGAAAGCAGACTGAACCAGCCATGAAGAGCAAGCTAGTAAGGCCTCTGTGGCCTCTGCATCAATTCTTGCCTTCAGGTTCCTGCCCTGACTGCCTCTGATGGTGAACTATGATGTGGAAGAGTAAATGAAATAAACCCTTTCTTCCCCAGGTTGTTTTTGGTCATGATGTTTCATCACAGCAATAGGAACCCTAACTAAGACACTCAGATACATAGGGCCTGCCTAAGACTGAACTAGGACCAAGCACATCCCATATTCCTAAGTTATAGACAATAGCAGTTTACCTCAGAACTGGAATGCAAGAGTGTGAAAGACCCTTTTGCAGCACACACAATGAAGGCTGAAACTTAAGGGTGCAGGGGAACCTCGAAAACAAAAACCTAAATTTCTGACACTCTACTCATGCCTTACACATGAAGTAATGGAAGCTAAATCCAATAGTGTACCAAAGACCACAGCAACAATAAAACTGAATCAGTGGAATCTTGCTCAGTATGCTCAAAACAGTGCATGGGATAGGGCCTTTCCAGGAGCTAATCCTATTTACCTTCTTTGTTCTACACATTGAATGTTCTTACATCCAATCAAAACTTTAAGAGAAACACAAAAGGTCATATTGTGTGGGCTTTTTATTGAGTATCTCAGATTTATAACTGGAGTTCATTTTTATCAATAGGTATATGACAAGAGTTATGTGCTTGGGCAGTTTGAATCTTCCAAGGAACCAGTTTATTTTACCACAGGAGCCAATACCCAATTACCAGTGTTGTCAAGTACAGAGAGAGAAAGTTCTTTTATCCTTTTGTCGTCTGTGCAGTCTGTAGTGATCCCTCTCCTTTACCCCTGGAGTTGATCACCGAGTCTCTTGTTTTATTGGTCCATATGGCTGAAGGATTAGCCATTTTATTGGATTTTTGAAAGAATCAGGTTTTGCTATCATTGGCTTTTCTTTCTTGATTTTTTTTCTGCTTTCAGTGTTATTGGTTTCTATTTAGTTTTTATTATTTCCTTTGTATTGAGTTTAATTTGGCTTTTTTACTAGTTTTTTTTCTCTGAAAGTAGCTTAGATGATTTTTTAACACATTTTTCTGGATTCCTGAATTATTTAGAAACATGTTGCTTAATATTGAAAATTTCAGATGTTTTCTAGGAAATTTTCATTAACAATTTCTGATTAAATTTCACTGCAGTTCAATATCATATTTGTGTGATTTTAATTTTTTTTAAATATTACTAAAGTTTGTTTTATGGCTCAAAATAAGTTCTGCCTTGAGAAATATTGTTAAGTGCATTTGCAAAGAATACATAACTGTTATTGCTGCATAGAGTTATAAAGTGTCAATTAGGTAGGTTGGGTTGGTGTTGTGGAATATTATTTGAAGATATGTTACATTTGTTTATGCTGTGGAATATTTGTTTTAACGATGCAAAGATGTGTTGCATTCTTTTATATTGCATTTATTTAACTCTGTGAAGCTGTGTTACTTTGCCTGTCTAAAACACCTGATTGGTCTAATAAAGAGCTGAATGGCCAATAGCGAGGCAGGAGAAAGGATAGGCAAGACTGCCAGGCAGAGAGAAGAAATAGAAGGAGACAAAGAGGGATCAGGATGCAGAGAAATGAGGAGCAAGAAAAGAAGGGCCCAGCCACCAAGCCACCCAGCCACCCAGCCAGCCACAGAGTAAGAGTGAAAGCAAGATTACAAAAGAAAAGGAAAAAGTCCAGAGGCAAAAGGAAGATGGGATAATTTAAGTTGAGGAAAGCTGGCTAGAAACAAGCCAAGCTAAATCTGGGCACTCGTATGTAAGAATAAACCTCTGTGTGTTTATTTGGGAGCTGGGTGGAGGGCTCCCAAAGAGTAAGGAGCCCAAAGAATAAAGAGTTCAAAACAAAACAACAACAACAACAAAACCAACTACAAGTTGGGGGTTGCATTGCTGATTTTCTCTCTGCTTATTTTATCACTCCTGTAGAGGGGAATGTTTCTCCAAAGAGAATGGTAGGTATGTTATTATGTTTTGAAACTTTGCTAGGTACGTACCATCCAGGTAGTTATATCATCTTACATAACTGACATTTTTTGAATTGTGTTTCTTTCCTCGTAACATTTCTTATTATAAAGTCTATTTTCCTATTAATGTAGACACCCCAGCTTACACTGGGCTATTATTTTCCTGGAATATTGTTTGTTCGTTTTTTAAAGCCAATCCATGCCTTTATATTAAAAGTAGGTTTCTTGCAGATAGCACATAGTCATTTACTTTATTTATACAGTCTGACAGTCTCCAACAGACATGTCTAAAGCATTTACATTTAATGTGCTTATTTAAATGTTCCAGTTAAAGTCTGTTATATGGGGCTGGGATGGAGCTCGGTAGTACAGAGCCTGTCTAGAATGAGACCCTAGGTTTAAACCTCACACTCAAATCAAAACAAAGTACCATCCTACTCATGATGATTGCTATTCCTACTGACCTGCCTACATTTCTGCCTTCCCTCAGGCTAATTAAATATTTCTTATGATTAACTTTCATCACCGCTATTTGATTTGTAGCTCTCTAAAGTCTTTTCAGTGCTTGACCTGGGTTTGGAATATATGCCTTCCATTGGGCAAAACCTACCTTCACATTATATATTGCTTGCTTGTAAGGATATCACAATTCTTTCTTCTCTCTCAGCTTTGGGTTATCTATCATGGGACACACCCCACTGCACACACCCCGTGCACATAATACATTGCTCCTCCTCTCACTCTTGACACTCACTTATCTTTTAGAATAATTTATACACCTCAGATATATCTTACTTTCCCTTCCTATCTTTACGTAGATTCTTATTTCTATCTTGCCTCCTGTATCTCCTGCTTGAAGGAATTCTGTAAAGAAAGTTCTTGTCGTAGTGTTGACTGGCAGTGAGCCAACAGGCTCTGTCTATGCGCGTCTTCTCTGGTCCCCTTTCCTGTTCCCCTCTCTCTGGAGGCCTCTACAGTAGTCCAAGGGAAGAAGTACTTTATTCTCTCTTCTTTAGATGGAGGTTTGTTCCGGAAGTGAGATGGGAAGAGGGGCCTGGGTGGCTTCCATCTCTCTGCAATGGCTTCTTCCTGGCCTGTCACGGGGAGGAAGGAGCTCGGCCACAGGACTTGGCCAGTTTCTTCCTTTTGTCTCTTCTACCAGTGGGGACTGGGCCTAGGGCCTGCATGCTGGGCGATCAGTCTACCACTGAGCTTAGGCCTTGGCTAGTCTTCCTATGAGTGTCTTCTACAGCCCACAGAGAATCCCACAGATGTGGTCCATAAGAGCCAGACTCTCACTCCCAGCCCTGATTTTCCACTATTTTTTTTTCTTATTTTGCTTTAATTCTACTGGCCACACCTGTTTCCAGGAAAGCCCCTGTCCATGCTTCTCCACAGGCCCCTATGAGAAGATTTTTAGGGCTTGGCTGCCCCGTGACCTCAACTTTCTGATGGGTCAAGCGAGTAGTATGTTTGAAGTTTATCTTGAGTTTTGTGTTCACGGGGTCCCAGCAAGAAACAGATGATGCCTGCTTTGCTCTGAATCCGGATCCTAAGGTCCCATGTGTTAAATAGTAGGCAGTTTGTGGTGCTACTGGGAGACAGTGGGGGCATTTCGGGGTAGAGACAGGCGTTCAGAAACAGAACATTGTATTCTGCTCTGGTCAGCACCAGAGCACCACCATGTCACCATATCCTCATATGGTCTTTCCCCTGTGCCGACCTCGTGCCTCTTTGTCTCACATGGACAACTGTCAGACTAATTAAGGTTTGCTACAGGCTTTTGTTTAACTTAATTACCTCTCTAAAAGTCCTGTATGAACATGTTGTGTTCTGAGGTATGGGTTAGGGTTTCAACATACAAATATGAGTAAGGCATAATGGTGAATACCCATAATCCCAGTATCCAGAAGCTTGAGGCAAGAGGACTGCCATGAGTTCGAGGTCAGCCAGAAGTATACAGCAAAATGCTGTTCTGAATTTAAAAGTACAAAAAGCAAAGCAATCAAGAACAAAAAAAAAACACATTAAAGTTGAGAAGCGGAACACTGGCCTGTTCCTAACAGTTAATAACAACATGGGGACGGTTAGCATCCTATGACTCCAAGGGCAAGAAGCAGCAGCAGAAGTACCAGAGTCCAGACCTGATGAGGATGGCTGCACAGAGCAAGCGACTGGGCAGAAACCATGCACTGTTAACAGGACGCTCATCCAACAGGGGCTGGGCTGTGTGAGGGTCAAGCCAAGAGTCAGGCTGACCCCAATTTTCTTCCGCTCTGAGCTATCTATCACTAGTGCTTCTCTGGCCGAAGCCGACAGAGAGCTAGGGGTGAACGATCCACTGACACAGACTACTCAGACCAGTCCTCCAGGCTTCAAGCAGGAGGACAAGGGTGGGGGCAGGGCAATGTTTCCAGCATGATTCCCAAACTGAACACTGTATTCTGCTCTGAAGAACTATGCTCTCCGAGAAGTGTACCTCATCGCCTATTGCTTTCAAGGATACACGGCTATGCTCCAGGGTGAGAGGACACACAGATTGCAGTATTATCTGAGGAGACATCTCCGGACAGACCAGCAATGTCTTCCAAAGGTTGGACTCATGAGTGTCTTCCATACTGCTCAAAGAGACAACAGAGAAGCATCTAGTAGGACCTGGGCTCTGCCCTTCTCCTCAGGGAACTTTTGGCTTTCTATGTCTAAGAATGTTCCTAGATGCAGGCAGGCGCACTTCTAGGTCCATCCTGCCTTCTCTGTCTGGAGAGTCAGCCACTCTCCTCTCCACTGGCCTACTCTTGCTCACCCTCTCTGAGGTCTACCACGCTCAGGAACCTGCCACAGACTCCCACACCTGCTCAGACACTCTCCAAGGTACCACAAGATGAATACGGTAACAGATGACAGGGTGGTGACCCAAAGGTTGCGAACACTTCAATGTCTTACACAGGAAACCAGCTCTGGCAACGGTGAAGGGGGCTGATTTCCTTTCTTCCGTCGAAGCGTACCCTGACAAGACTGTGCAGCTGGCTAGGTACACATTAGCTAGCAGAGGGGACAGGAAGGGCAGAGGGGATGGTTGCATTGACAGGAAGCACCAGGCAGCATTACTGTAAACTCCTGTGTGCCATCTCCTTAAGGACACAGACTGGCCCTACCATGTTACCGTGTGCCACCGAAGATGTGGAACCTCCATGTAGTACAGAGCCGACCTGGTAGTCCAGAACCCAGCCCTGGGAGTCAGTCTTCATCTTGGGTCCTGCCAACTCTGACATCCGACACTTGACCTGAACTCTGAATCTGTTCTATTACCTTAAAAAAAATGTAAAGAAAAATGTTTTCCATGTTATACTGTTGTGTGGGACAGGGAGCTGATAACAGAAAGTACTCATAATGGTTGCTCTGTTTATTTTATTGGCAAAAGCATTTGGCGATGTGGAAGAGAAATTACCCTGGACTAGGCAGGCAGTCAGGGAAGGCTGCATGGAACATGAGACTTGGATGGGCCTGGGAAGATGGTTTGGGATCTCTTTGGGTAATGAACAGAAAGACAGGTTTCATAATGCCCCAAACACTAGAATGACTGATCGAGACCCCTGTCCAAGTACTTTGGTGTCTATTCTTCATCAAGCATCCTGGCTTAGGTAGCAACCCTCCACAGTCTGACTCCAGGTCTGGCTGTTTCCCCTCCTCTCTGAACCCCTGTGATTTGCTACATACCATGTGGCCTTCTAATTCCATCCCAAGGCTCCAGAGGTGCAGATCTGCAAACCAGCATGATTAGCCACCCTTGCTGGCTTCCCATTCAGCATATAAATCTAGTGCCTGGGATTACCTCATGCCAGAAAACCGAAATCCAAGTCAGATGGTTAAGGCATTAATAGCAGTGAGTGTTGTAAAGACTCAACAATGCAAACCTTCCCAAAATGAACCATCCTGACCTCCCTCGCGCTGACAATGCGTGTGTGACATCATGTGTAAATGAGCCTTAAATTTGAACCAGGTGCTGAGAGCTGTCTGGCGTCTCCTGGCTGCTGTATTAACCACTAACATGCACAAGGGGATTCTGAGGCAGTAAAATGGAGCGGGACCAATGGCAATGACCAGGGCTGAGTGGAGCAGCTGTGGCAATGAACATTCAAATCACACCCACCCGGCTGGGCCTAGGGCCNCCCCCCCCAGCCCCTGTAAGGCATATTTCCGGAGGGCTGGGGCGCCCAGGGAATTTGGCTGCCTTCACTGAGAGGCAAAAGCTTCCCATGCAAATCAAACCACTGGACTTGCTTCAAGCTCTGGTTCCATTTGCATCCCTGAGGGCAGGATGGCTCACACAGGCTGAAACAGCAGTTAGTTCTGAGCCTGGGAGACTATCGCTCTCAGGTATGCACGGCTCCAGACAAACTTTTGGAAGACCCGATTTACTTTCCAACAAGAGTCAGTGCTGAGTCCCCAGATGCCATGGTTTTTTACCAGGTTGGAGCCTGGGGATAAAGGTGCCTTTGTTCACCTGACATCACAGGGTACCTTGATGGGGCCTCTCCCCACAACGCGTCGTGTGTCTCAAAAGGCTCTAGAGCCCTAAATAACAGCTGGAAGAATGAAATTACGTGTGCAAATGGGTGCAATGTGCTGTGTTGGTTCCAGCCAGGAGAGAGGAGTAAAAGTGTGTCAGAGAGAAACAGTTCTGAAAAAGTAAGCCTGAAATATGTGAAATGGGTTTTGCAGGGTTTTTTTTTTTTTCTTTCTTTCTTAGTGTTTCCCGTCCATAGTGCCCAGTCCCAGACTATTAACAGTTTGAGTTCTGGGATCACTAACAAGCCCACGGAAGCCAGAAACAGTAAGGAGAGGAAGCAAGATACAAAGTAATTCTTTCTTGGTGGGGACCCTGTAGAAGCTCTGCACACCCCGCTGAAAAGCTGGAGCCAAAGAAAGATGAAAGTCGGCATCCTGTGACTCCTGCAGGATGTCTGCCCCAAAGACTCCTTCCTTGCTTAAAGGGACAGCTCTTCCCAAAGCATGGTGCTGCCCTATAAAAAGTCTCTAATTTGAGCGAGGGATGAAGTGGGAATGGGTAGCACTTCCTCAGTGGAGATAGAAAGGCGCAGATGTAGTATCCTTTCTGAAGGTCATGTTATATTCTATAAAGAAATACACTGTAGCGTAAAGATATCCAGGATAGGTTTTCAAAGTAACGGAGCCAGCAGCTATGTAAGTCATGGTTGTGGAAATTCTTCCAGAGGAGGTGGGTCTTGAGTTTGATGGTAAGAGCTACAAAGAGAAAAAGCGAAGGCAGCATGAATGACTTATGCAAAAGCGTGAAGGCAAAATTCATGAGAACCCTTGGGATGGCAAAGGTTGTAACAGGACCTTGGACCATGGTCGATTGCCTAAAACCCCAGGTAAGATCTTCATGTCCACTAGCCCTATTTCCTGAGAAAAAAAAAAATCAAGTGTGAGTTTTTGGATGGCCTACCCTTGAAGGTTAACGGTCCCTCTTTCTAGCTTTGGGAAGATGACAATGGTGTTCAACAGAAGCAGCTTGTCCTTCTTTGCCACTATTTTTATCGTGCACTGTTCTACAGCTTTCAAGGAGACCTATCTTCTGCTTGATGGGAAGCTGGGCTAAGCATGGCTTCCAGCACTCTGCTAACACCAGGCTCTGACCCTTCAGTGCTGCTTCTCAGGCTGCTGGGCAGTGGTTTTCTCAGTCTGAATTATACCCTGCATTTTCCTTTGTGTTTGTTAGCATTCGATTTGCAAGCAAGACCCCTTCCTTTCCGGCTCAGCTTCAGTTTGGGTATCTTTCAATTTTATATCAGCTATTATTTAGTTCTGCAAAATCTTCATTGCTCCCACAGAAGGCAGGGAGCCCCCACCCCTGTGGACTTTCCCAGTGGAATTTTTAATGTTCTCCTTATCAAAATATTTCATTTTTTTCCCAACAAGCACCCATGAGTGACCTAGTATTTACACGGGTCATGCAATGGCCAAACTCTGCCCTTTAAGATAGAGTAACTATCCCAGTGCTGGATACAGGCTGCCTCCATTGGATTACGACCAAATAAAGCACAAATCCTTACTTAGCAATGACTACTTAGTCATGTACCTCTGTGACAAGTAAGGTCATTCATTCATAAACCTTCACAGAGGTAGATCAAAGCATAGTTCTAGGTTTCTAGGAAATGGCCAAAATGTACACAAGTTTTATTTCTCCTTCTGGAAGTGACATGTTTAGTAACTGAATCTGGGAGCCACTAGTCAACACTTGGATATTTGATTGAAAGCAAAATTATGAAAGCCTTTCTGTACACTGATATTAAAATGCATGAGTGCAACTAACTATTTAGTCTGGTTAGTTAATAACTTGAGAATTATTCTGGATGATTGAAAACAAAGAATTTATCCGAATGCAAATGAATGGCAAATCTTTAGACAGAGACGTGGAGGCGTTCCAAGAATTTTGCTTCTCTATGAAATGTAAACATTATCCTGGTTTAATCATTCCTGATTGACTGGAGATGCATTGATAAACTGATGATGTTTTGAAGTAAGAATGCTCCATCAGTGCCCCCCCCCCATTTATTTGAAATGTTGGCAAAATTCTGGAGATTTATAAATCAAAGATTGAATAGTTTTTCCCTTCCAAAGTTCATAAATTATTGGAGAGAAATCCAACTAAGTCATTTTTATATTCAAGATCTGTTTTAAACACATTTTCCTTTAAATATAAATGAAGTCAATGAGTATGAGACATAAGGAAATCATAACTGAGTTTTTGAATATAGACTCTGGTCATTTAAACTGGTTGTTTTCAAATGCTGCTCTATAAGGTTATTTAAACTGGTTGTTTTCAAATGCTGCTCTATAAGGTTATTTAAACTGGTTGTTTTCAAATGCTGCTCTATAAGGTTATTTAAACTGGTTGTTTTCAAATGCTGCTCTATAAGGTTTTCATTGGCCCTTGAGGAGAAAATCAGACTACAGCAAGTTTTCCACAGATCCGGAACCCAAGAGCTTCCTTCACAGGAACCCACTTTCGTTTTTTATATTGAATGAAAAGGACAGGTAGCCGCTTTTTAATGTCCTTGATCAACTTGTAAAATAAAAGGCTGGCAACATTACAAATGCCCCACATATCTTTTGAAGATTCTAAAGAGACAAAAGAATACCAAGTATAGAAAACACTGAATTAGATTGTTACTGTCTATTACGCACTTAAAAAATTCCATTTGAGCTGGTGAGATGGCTCAGTGGTTAAGAGCATTCGCTATTCTTGCAGAGGGCCAGGGCTTGGTTCTCAGAACCCCCATGGTAGCTCACAACTCTCTGTAACTCACATTTCAGGGGATCCCAAGCCCTCTTCTGACTTTGGTGGGTACCAGGCATGCATGTGATGTACATACTTGCAGCAGGCCAAACACAAACACCTAAAATAAATCTAAAATTTTCTTTTCACTTTTAGACAAATAATATCTATTTGTAGAGCCAAGACATGAACTTCTAACATTGTTTTTCAAGGGACTCCACTTTTGGAACTTTCCTATTCTACTGAATAGCCTATATCACATGTCTTTCCTTTGTTAATGGGAGTAAGCCATTATTCAGAGGACGCAGCAGGCTCAAGTATTATCTGGAGCATGTGACGGAACAGACTTAGATGCCATATTAGAAACTAATAGAGCATCTTTCAACACAATACTGACTGTGTACCCCTATGATCAGAACATTTTTATGAAGAACAGTAAATAAAACTATTGCAGTTGGATATAATTAGCTAATCAGTATGACAGTTAACAACATTTCAACTTATGTTTGAGATGTCTGACTTGGGACAATCATTTACAATCGCTAGAAACTTTCATTTCTAATCTTTTAAATGGGGGACACAATTCCTGCCTCTAGTTCCACGATGTCATGCACTTGGCATAGAGCTTATCCCTGCAGAGACACACAGCTTACTACTGCCACAAAGTTTCACGAGACTGATGGTCTTCCATTATTGAGAATGCCAAAGTTTCTCCCATTCAGATGGAGTGGAGACCAGGCTAAACAAACAAGCAAACTAGAGCCGTCCCTTTTTCCTATGGGCTGGTCACTCCAGGGGCCACATTCTCTTTGATGTCTGCTATCTCCATCTATCTTGAAGCTGAGTCAGGCACTCTGATACACACACACACACACACACACACACACACACACACCAGGTTGCTCTAAGGCAAGTCCTGGAAGCTGAGACCCTGAACTACCTGGTGGGTTGCTACTAAAGGGAGACCCGATGTAAGGAGGCGTAGCACTGCCTTAACCCCAGGTTTCCCTCTGTAAAAGTCTGGTGTTTTTCTAGGAAGAGGTATTCCTCTACAAGTACAGTTTGAACAGTGACAAAGAAGAAACTCTCAGATTAATGAAGTAATACCATGTTGTCATAGTGTCAGATCTCTATACTTTGAGTTGGTCTGGTTGGCTCAGTCACACACCTGTTGTGAGAACAATCCCCAAATCTTCCCAATGACCATGGAGGAAGCAGGTATGTCATGCTTCCATTTGTTTCCTAGTCATCTCCAATGTTGAATCCTGCCATTGCTTGAGTTTCTGGATCACGTGACCAGCACATTGCTGTGCCCATGTGGGCTTGTTTATTTATTTGTTCTTTAACATAATGTCTTTATTAATTTTCTATAAATTGGGAATTTCATATCATGTGCCCCAATCTCACTCATTTCCCAGTCCCTTCATATCTGCCCTTCACCCTTGCAACACCCCCCAAAGAAATTTTAAAAATTAAATCCAAACCAAACCAAACAAAAAACAGAAAATCCAAACCACTTTACTCCTCCATCTTTCCCACCTCTCCAACACCTCTTCATGTGTCTTCGTGGCCTTGGGAGCTTAAGTGTGTCTCGCGGAGTACCCTTCTGTCCTGTCAGCTTTACTTGGAAATGTTCATTGCAATGAGTCATTGGTCTAGTCCAAGGTCTCTGGTTTCTGGCACACCATCATCACCAGACGCTTACTAAAACTCCTCTGGGATATCTCGAGGCCAACCCGTCATGGAGATCCTGCGGGTATTGATCTGCAGGACCAGTCCCTTAACATTCTCCAGTAGATCCCAGATAGGGTAGATGTTAGGATGGGCCAACCCAAGGCTCTGGATGTGGGCCTTGGTGGTAGCTGAGCTGGTCAGACCTAGTCGATGGGGCCAGCCCCTTCAGGCAAGGTGCATTGCCAGTTCTCCTATGCCCACAGCAACAGGGTCAGCTCTCGCACATCCATGGTGAGCAGGTGAGCAGCTTTCCCATGCCAGGGTATTTGGGTGAGTTCTTACTACAGTGTCCAGCAAGGAATGGGGCCAGCTTTCCCCAGGACCAGTGAAGGGCAGGGCTGGCTCAGCGTGGTCCTCGTATTTCAACTGCAGACTCCCTGTGGTAACACGGGTCACAGACATCAGTACAGTTGGCAGCTGCAGCAGGATCACGGACCCAGACATGGCCCTTGGCAGCAACCCGGGCCCGATGTCACCATGACCTTGTGTAGCAAGCAAACTCCCATATCCTCCTGTTCTTCGCTGCCTTTGCTTCCTTTGGTCTCTTTCTTTCCACAGCACAAAGACCATCCCACCTTTTCTATCCCATTTTGCCACCACACGTCTGCTCATCGTAATGGCACCCTACTGCCCAGTGCCACAAAGTGCGGGGCAGGCCTGTGAATGTCTTCAGCCAACCAAAGCCTTGAGGACCCAGGCTGGCCTGTGGGTACCCTTGTAAGTCTATACCTGGGGTTCTCGGCACACAAAGCATTTTCACGTATTACCACCTTTACTGGCTCCGATAGGTGTTGGCAGGCAGGTTAAATGGTGCGTTAGACATTTCTGTTCTCCCAGTGACCTGCAGTCACTTTCCTCCGTCTCAGTCCCTGTTGCTGGCCCCTCTCTGCCACGCAGCCGCTTTGATACCCCCTCCCTCTATACTATAATATATTATGGTATATAGCAGCCTGAGCTAAGATAGGTGGTGAAATGATGAAAAAAGTTTTAAATTTACTGCTCAGTGAGCTGCCAGACACTTTCTTAAAAATCATTCTGCACATAGATTTATATAGAAAGTTAATTTATGGGGCTGGAGAGAGAACTTAGTAGTTAAGAGTGCTTGCTGTGCTTTCAGAGGTCCCCAGTACTTACACCAGACCGCTTACAACTGCCTGTAACTCCAGCTCCAGAGATTCAACACGTAATTCTGGTTTCCAAGGGCACCTGTGCAGAGGGACCCATAGACACGCACAGAGACGTATAAACAAATGATAAAATAAAAATCCTTTAAAAGTAAATTTTATTCAGATGTGGGTAACAATACAAATTTGAACGAAGGTTAAATTTCAGTGTTGCATATGTGGGCAGATTAGTTCAATTTGTACTCATGTTTGAAAATTTCTACAATTACACTAAAGAAAAGAGTGACTTTTCTGTTTAATTTATAGTCAGCAACAAAACCTGCATTATCTCCCGAGTTACAGGATACGAAGAGTAGCGGATATGTTTGGTGTCAGCTGTAACCATTAAGGCTGACTGATTCAAACTAAACAAACCTGAGAATAGAACCAAGGACTGGTTTGCCTCCAAGTCAGTGGTAATCCAGGATGTAGGAAGAGCAGCAATAACGTTGGCCTGCTGGCGTTTCCTGTTTGTCTCTGCATGGCTCATTCTGAAATGCACTCTCCAGGGGGATGGCTGGGGAAGGCAGGGCCTTTCGGAGGGCATGGGGCCTTGAGGGCTCCACCGTCATGAGCAGGTAATGTCTTAATGAAGGAACATACATTTTCTCTTGCGGCTCTTGCATTTTTGTCAAGAGAACAGTGCCTCTCCCCTCTGCAGTGTGCAGGGTTCTAGGTGTCCTCTTGGGATAGGCAGGTCCTCAACAGACATCATAACCAATGCTGCCTAGATACCGCACTTCCCAGTCTCTAGGGCTGCAACCTATGCCTTTGTGTTCATTATAAACAATCAAGCCTTTAGCAAGCAGGCTAACAGTGTCTTTCCTATGAATCATACCTTATCTCATGGGAACAGCACACAGGCAAAAGTGACAATTCTAACACAGCATTCATAAAAGCCACAAGAAAACTCCCTAAATACACCATGTGGTAAGGGCTCATAAAGAGTTCCTGAGAACCAATTATGAGAAATAATCAGAGGGAGGTAAGGCTCCAGAGCATCTGACACACATGAGGCCCTGGCTCTGACCCCAAAACCACGGCGAGAAACAACAGAACAAGACAGCCACAGACTGAGAGGCAATATTTATAAACTATAAACTTGATAAGAAATTAATGTCCTAAGTATATATGGGATTGTAATTTAGAAATGGTAACAAAGCCCAAATAATTCATTTTAAAACAAAACAAAAAGCTGGGTTATATATTTTTCCAAAGACAATGTACAAATTGCGAAGTTCTAAGGAAAGATACTTGACACAGAGGTAAAACAAAACCTCACCGAGGTTGCAGATCATCCCTTGAGGAAGACTGTTACCAAAAGACAGGCAGCAACTGCTGCCAAGGGTGTGGGGAAAGCAGAGCCAGGGTTGGGGGAGTGTAAGATGGTGCTGTAGCTAGAGAACCACCCAGAGAGTAAAAGTAGAACTACCCTATGACCCTGTAATCCCATTTCTGGATGTTTACCCCAAATCATTAAAAACAGAACTGCAAAAGGCCCGAACATTCTTATGTTCATCACAGCATCATCTGTAATAGTCAAGAGGAGAAAATGGCCCCAGCATCCACCGGCCAATGAATGAAGAAATCCTGACATGTGCATATAGTGGAATGCCGTCCGGCCTTCAGAAAGAGAATCCTGTGTGTGTCTGGCTGGAACTGGAGAATATGCTAAGCCAGATAAATCAGGTCCCAATAGCGGACATTACAAGGTTTCTCTACATGTAATGGACTGCACACTGTCCCTACACAGCCCACTCCAGGAGGGGACAGAGGGCTCCAACTCACAGAAAAAAGAAGGGCTTGACCAGGGTTTCGGGGATGAAGGAATAGGAACTGTTCAGTGGTATACAATTTCAGCCATGCCAGCTGAGAAAGTTCTAGGTATCTGCTGCTCTGTGTGCATACGATACTGCACGACACACGGAAGTCTAAGAGCACAAACAACATCGAGCCTTGCTAACCACAGTGCGGATTTTGATCTAAGTAAGATGGGAAGCCCGGAGGAAGGTAAACAGGGGGTGTAAGCCATCATACATTTTTAAACAACTCTAGCTGTGCTGTGCAAATGGGTTGCAGGTGGCAGGGGTGGGAGCAAGACAACAGCTGGGAAGTTGGCTAAGAACAGCAGGACTGGGAGCAGAGACAAGCCATGCAGAGGGACAGCTTCAGATAGGGTGAGTTCTAGGTGACTGTGGGACATCAGGCATGTGATCTCTGAGCAAGCGGAGATCCAGAAAAAAGACAAACGTATAAAGTGTGTTCCTAACAAGGTTTAGGGCTGAGGAACTGAAGGCTGGGTACCACTAGAGGAGAACGGACGTAGTACCAGAAAACTAACGCTGTGGTACCGTAAAAGGAATTTCCAGCAGCGGGATTTGACTGTGTCGCTTAGCCTTTTTATCTGTGAGTGAGATGAAGAAACAGAAGGATAATGAGGCATGCCAAAAAAAGCAGGGACCGTGACTGGTGCACTCGAATCGTGAGTCTAAAAAAGGGTCAATCACTGAAAGTAACTAGTTGAAATTTGACACATAATTTAATAGGTTCATAGTCAATCTCTCAGAGACACACACGAAACACTCAAGATAACCAATTTAAACAGAGAAAAGGTTTATTCTGGTCCAGTTTTGGAGCTTCCAGCCCATGGTCATTTGGTCTCGCTGCCTTGAGAGCCTATGACGGGGGATGGGATATGGTGAAGGAAACGGATCAGTTTACAGCGTCCAGGAAATGAAAACAAGGAGGGTAGGGTCCCACACTTCAACGGTATGTGTCTGATGACTGGGGGACCTCTCATGTGCCCTTCTCTTAAAGCTCCTGCTGTCTCCAAGCTGGGGTCCAAACATTTAACAGATCAGCTTTTGGGGGACACTTAACATCCATCTCCAGCAGGGTGTACCTTCTTTCAAAGTTAAATATTTAAATCTACAGTTTAAATACAAGGTCTCCAGTGTAGAGCAAGTCATCTGAAAAAGGCCTGGCCTTTTGTTAGCGACATGCTATATGTTCGAAAGGTGTACTGGTATTGAAATTGGAATGTTAATAAAATAAAAATGGCTTTTTGGGGGGAGAAGACCTGAACTGTGAGAACAAAGGCCAACACTGTCTTCTGCTGCCTAAGTGACTGACACAGGGAAAAGAGATAGAGACACTTGGCTGGCAGCCATGTGATCTGAGGAACAGCCAGTAATAAAAGTGTCCAGAGTCAGCACCTTAACACCTTCCTCAAGCTTTCCCCAACTGCTACATAACTTGAAGAAATGAAGCATATTTCTCCTTGTTGAGAGAAAACCAGTTTTCAAGAATTACAAATCTTTGGTGAGAGGCTGGCATGACTGATACGGTGGCTTAAGCCGGCACCCGAGACTCAGGAGTCTGATGCAAGAAGAAAACCAGGAGTTTGAGGTCATCCTGGGCTACACAGTGAATTCCAGGCCAGCCTGGTCTGTGACAGTGAGACCATCGCACTGGGCTGGAAAGCTGGCTCAATGGCTAAGAGCTGAGTGGGCATCAGGAGGACCTGAGTTTGCATCCTACCTCCCACGTAACAAGCTGGGTGGGGTAGAGACTCTGCCTCAAAGGTAGAGCGGTAGATCTAATGCTCTTCTGGACTCTGCACATGCACGTGTGCATGAATGCATACACAAACACACACCAGCACCACCAATCAAAGAAAGTCTACAGCAAGCTCAGAAAATAATTAACTTGTTCAAAAGTACAAAGAGTTGAACACAAGTTAAATTGGATACTCACATCCCCCCCCATGTATATGAAAATATGTGCACAAATCTCTGTGTGTGTGTAATAGCCCTGACTGTCCTAGAACTTGCTCTGTAGACCAGGTTGGCCTGGAACTCACAGAGATCCGCCTGCCTCTGCCTTCTGAGTGCTGGGACTAAAGGTGTGTGCCACCATACCCAGCATAAATCTCCTTTTCAGCAGTTTCAATAATCCAGTCTGTCTGAACTCTTCTCAGGTAAGAACAGCTAGCTCCTAGCCTTACTGCTTCAGGACTGGGACAATCCCTGGGACGGGACGTACTTTAGTCCATTAGGTGACTATATGCCTAGCCCTTTGCTCTTGCACTGCAGTCCACTGACGACATTAGATAAATATATGTACCTTGAAACAAAAGAAAGATGTTTTTCTAAAGGTCACTTTAAAAAATAGTATCCTATGTTACAATGTCTTTCCAGCCATCTGTCTCTCACCCCAGCAACTCAATTTCCCTTTCTCGCCATCTACTTTGTCCCACAGGTAAATAGAGCTCTCACGCCCACCTGTCCACTTGGCTCACGGCCAAACTGAGTCTTCCTGCTCTTCCGAGTTGCTCCTCTTGACTGGCAGTGTGGTGAGTCAGGACAAACAGCTCACAAGGATAAAGACAAAGAACTTTCACTCCAAGAAGAAATCAAGCCTGAGGACCTACTCACCCTCCACCCAAGTTCCTTTTCCAATGTCTCTATCCCACTGGGGAAAGACGGCAGGAGTACAGCTGGAAGAGTGAAGAAACCACCCATGTAAACTAGAAAACTTGTCAGTACTGTAAAAGATTTTGAGAAGTGTGAAGGTCAGATGTTATGATGTCAGAATCTTCCAATGTGGACGTGGAGCGCGTTCACAAGGTAGAGCGAGTGCAGTTTGGGTGGGTCCCTTTGTTCCTCCAATCTCCTTTCTCTCTCCATATCCCATTGGCAACATATCCCTGTGGAGAGCAAGAAACCCCCACATTCAGCACTCCACAGGAAAGGATACCCAGTACCCAATCTTCTAAATAGGCAGAGTGGAGGAAAGAGGGAGAAAACGCTGCCCATATTAAATAGAGATCCTTCGAATTCATTATCTTTGTTAGCCATTTTATGTGTGTTAAGAACACTTTATTCCTAGGCTCTAAACTGAATCCTTTTGGGTTAAATGGCTTTAGCACTTCCAGTGAGTGGGACACACACCACAGAGGACTGACTCATCAAGAAAGGAGGCTTTACTGGCAATCTCTGCTCACCTCACTGCCGCAGGAATACCAAAGTTTCTTTTGAAAAACCTTTATTTTACTTATTTGTGCAAGTGTGTGCACATGTGTGTGCACACGTACGCATGTATATGTGTGTGTGTGTGAGAGAGAGGTGTGTGTAGGGTATGTGTCACACTATGTGGAGGTCAGAGGACAACTTCGTGGAGACGGACTGCCAGGCTTTCCTGGCAAGGGCCTTTACCCTGAGTCATCTTTAGGGCCATCAAAACGTTATTAAGGCTGATGGTTTTTTGTTTGTTTTTTGTTTTGTCTTTTTGAGACGGGGTCTCTCTATTACACATAGCTCTGGCTGTCCTGGAACTGGCCTCGAGCTCACAGAGATCCACCTGCTTCAGCCTGCTAGGATTAAAGGCGTACACCATCATGCCTGGCTTTTGAAAGGTAGATCTTTATTTTATATACAGGCAAATAAGAACATAAAACTTTGCCAAAATGAAGTTTTTAGGAGTACAAGAAAGCCAATTAATTCTCAGCCTACTAAAGACACACGCGGAGTTAGCCTGAAAATGGATCTGCCTGCTTTTCCATGGGTGAATTTTCCAGGGGACTAAGCTGGACTTTACAGGCTACAATACAGTGTTGACTGAACAAAGCCAGGGATCTTTAGTTGGCTGGGCAATGCACTACCCATCAAATGGCACACTCACAACCACCGGAGAAGACCATCCACCGCCTCTCACACCTCCAGTGCTACACCCGAATGTGATGAGGACTTTAAGAGCTTGTTTCCAGGTGGAAAAGGAAAACAAACAAGCAAACAAAAGAAACCACAAGAACAAAGCTCTCCAGCCGGTGGGTGCTTAAAGGGCCTTGGCACAGTAAATCAACCCAGGGCTGTCCTGTTTTCTCCACAGCCAGACTGAAATAATACAACCCCAGAAGAGGTGTGAATTACCCCCATTCATCTTAATGGAGTGTTAACTTCAAAGACTTGTTTTAACCATTTAAATGCTAAGCTCATGAGTAAACATTGTTAAGAAAAAAAGTACAACTTAAACATTCACTCAGAACATATGAAAGTAATTTATGGTCTTGGCATTTTGTCTTTTAATTTAGCAAATAACTCTCCAAATGTTAGAAAAGTGTGTTTTGTGCATTTCTTAGTTTTATTTTAAATAGTTATTACCTAATAAATTATGACCATTAAGCCCATAAGAAGAAGGCCCAGATTTCCCAGAAAAAAAATGCTAGGGGTACTTGCATAAGGTTACGAAGGGGCCATGGCTCTTGCTAACCTTCTCATCAGCTTTCTCCAAAGTCACAGAAAATGTGACCTCAAACAGTCAACCAGGCAAGGCAGAATGTTAAACTGACCACCTCCACCGACTATTTTTCTTGATAGGAACTCAGTTTTGTGAAGTGTTACAAAGGATATTTGTCTCTTGCCAAACCTCCCAGGGCACCAGCTCAGGAACAGGTGATAAACGTATTAATTGATGCCCAGCTGTCACCACACTTAACATTTGCCCCCAGGGGCATCCTTGCATCTGTTGTAGATTTAGGGTCATTTTGGTATTACCAGAGTTAAGATTTATTTTAGCAGCTGAACACCTATGAGCATTATTTCATACACAGAAAAACAGGGTACGGCAGCACAGTGGATGGGCTCTGACCTGATGGCCGCGCCAGAGGCCATGCTTGCCTGTGCTAGGGGCCTGCTAAGGGCCTGGCTTCGGAATGGCACAAGGAGAAGCACACAGCTGGCGTGGAACTGTGGGAAAGCACTAACCTCTGCTTCTGGGGCCAGCTCCTGGGGAGTGAAGGCAAAAGAGACTCAGAAGGTCAAAGTTATGCAAGATAGAAAATGGAAAATCCAAGACTTCCTTCCATGCCTTTGGGTAAAAACTATTTCGTTTTATTGCTCCAGATAGGGATCAGGCAGGGAACCAATCTCCTAGTAAGAAAGCCTAGTTGGTCTGCATCTAATTTATCAAAGGTCATTTAATCCTCTATAGTCATGAAAATGGTTGGTGGTCCATGACTTTAATACCAGCAGTTGGGAGGCAGAGGCAGGTGGATCTCTGTGAGTTACACAGAGAAACCCTGTCTCAGAAAAAGGAGAGAGAAAGAGAGAGAAGAAAAGAAGAGAGAAGAGAAGAGAAAGAAGAGAGGAGAGGAGAGGAGAGGAGAGGAGAGGAGAGGAGA
>LOEQ01003480.1:2879-23543 GCA_001685075.1 Bramus lutescens
AGAGAGAGAGAAGTGTAATCAATTAAATTTTTCTTTGCTGGTTAAGGCTTGTTGATAAGGGGTATTGGTAAGAGAGATTTGGATTTCAGTGGGACAAAGAAGTGAATTAGAAAGATTAATGAAGGATTATAAATTACCAAAATCCAAAATTGAGTGTATATGTGTGCATCAGAGGACAGAATTTTTAAATTAAGTGATGCTTTATTGTAGAGCAAAATGCTCACCTAAGGAATAAGTGGGGGATCTTAGAGGAAAAAATCATAGAGTTTTCTCGATGGGTTTGCACAGAATCTTGGGAATGTTGTAGAAAGGAGCGTGGGTTTTTTGTTGATTCCTGTGACTCATCAGCAAATGCCTCATTTCACAAATGTGTCAGCTGTCCAGAAGGGAAAGGAGTCATCTTCCTTTCCACACAAGCTCTGTGTGATGATCTCACGTCAAGATCATATTTGGTATGTAAGTTGTGAATCCCTGCATTCACGTTCCTCGTGATTTGCTGTTTCTGCCTTTCTTGCTCCTTGCTTCTTGGAGAGATCCAGTTTCGGATCCAGCAAACACCACTGAAGTGTAAAATCTGCCAAGCGGCTTCTTTGTTTATAGTGTGTGATAGAGGGTTTTTAAAAGTGTTTTTAACTGAAACAGAATCACATCACTTTCTCCTGCTTCCTCACACCGGCTCCTCCCAGTTACCTGTCCCTGGATCCCTCCCAGTTACCTCTCCCTGGATCCCTCCCATTCATTCTCAAGTTGTTCTCATCTTATCTTTGATTGAAATTGATATAACCTGCTGAGTCCCTTTTTGTTGTTTGTGCTTGTATGATTTCTTAGTTGATCACTCTGTGTTGGACAACCAATAAGGGGGCTCATCCCCGAGAGAGGTTATCCTCATTCTCCAAGCAATCATTAGTTGCCTGTAGTTCTTTGTTTATACTGGGACTCTGTGAACTATTTCCCTCCTATGTTAATGTGCCTATTGATATTGCTATTTTCCACTCTTGTTTATGCAGACATCTATAGTAGAGACTGTTTCACACAGACTTCCTCATTTTCTGGCTCTTGCAAACTTTCTGTCTCTTCTACAGTGTTCCCTGTGTCATAGGTGCTGGAGCTGTGATGCAGATCTATCTCTTGTGGCTATGGAACTCCATTGATCTATGCTCTGCGTTCAGTATTTGCTTTAAGAGAGGCTTCTTTACTGAGAGATGGTAGCACAGTCTGTGGGTGCAATGATAGCATTTATAGTGTAGTAAATTATGTTGGTCTAGTAAAGCAGCAGTGGTAGATTGTTTTCAAAGGCCATGACCACAAAAAACCTCAAGAAGTTACCTAGGCTTACAGCAACAGGCACAATTTCCCTCCTTTTGAGCTGCCCTTAGTCCCATAATGCAGTTATTTGTAACCACTGATACGTGAATGTCAAGCAATGCATGTTGCCATGAAATGATATATCCTACTTCATGATAAGATTTCACGCTCCTGTTCTCATTCTTGAAACAGAAGCACAGCACTGTGTCATGAACAAGACATGTATTTTTTATATGAAAATCATGTATTTTCATATATCCTCTATTTAATTGCATTCACTCCTCATAGAAACCACACAAGGTAAAAGTTACATTAAAGTACATTTATATTTTAAGCACCATATTTTTCTTATATGATTTTGTTAATGTGATATTGAAATAATATCTTGAGGTTTTAATCATAATAGCTTTGAAAATACTACAACTCTAAAAAGATATGGAAATCACAGTAACAGAACACACAATGGTTTCTATTTTTTATTTCTTTTATTGAAAATAGATCCTTTCCTCACACAATATATCCTGAATATATTCTCTCCCTCTACTTCTCCTAGTTTCTGTCCCCTCCCCCTCAGGTCCACTCCCTTTCTATTGTTTATTTAAGAAAGAACAGAATTTCAAGAGATAGCAACAAAACATGATCAAATAAAATATAATAAAATAAAAACAAAACCATCACGTTGAAGCTGAACAAGGCAACCCAACGGAAGGAGACAGGTCCCAAGAGTAGGTACAAGAATNATATATCCTGAATATATTCTCTCCCTCTACTTCTCCTAGTTTCTGTCCCCTCCCCCTCAGGTCCACTCCCTTTCTATTGTTTATTTAAGAAAGAACAGAATTTCAAGAGATAGCAACAAAACATGATCAAATAAAATATAATAAAATAAAAACAAAACCATCACGTTGAAGCTGAACAAGGCAACCCAACGGAAGGAGACAGGTCCCAAGAGTAGGTACAAGAATCAGAAACCCACTCATTCACACATTTGGGAGTCTCATGAAAATAGTAAGCTGAAAGTTATTCTATACGCAGAGGACCTGGTGTCGATCATGTCTTTGCTGCTTCAGTGTCTGTCAGGTCATATGAGCCTTACTCGGTTATTTCAGAGGGACTTGTTCTTCCGGTGTCTTCCATCCCCTCTGACTCTTGAATACTCTGTGTCTTCTTCCATGGGTTCCACTTAGCACTGAGGGGCAGGATTTAAAGGAGACATCTCATTTGGAGCTGATCATGCCAAGAATTCTCTCCACATAATGTCTGGCTGTGGGTCTCTGCTTACGTTTCTGTGTGCTACCAGAGGAAGCTTCCCTGACGATGAGAAAGTAAGGCACTGATCTGTAACTGTAGCAGAATATCATTGGACGACTTTCTGTCAATTCTTTTTATTTAGACCAGTAGTGTTTGGTTTTAGCCCAGGTCTCTGGACTATCTGGTCTCTGGTTCTTAGACATACAAGTGTTTCCTCTCATAGAGTGGGTCATAAATCAAGGCAGATATTGACTGGCTACTCCTACAAGTTCTGGGTCACCATTTCCCTAACATATTTTGCAGGCTGGACAGATTGTAGTTTGAAAGATTTCGTTGGTATTTCTGTGTCTCTTTTGGCAGCCTGCAGAGGGCCTTCCCGCAACAAAGACACTAGGAGGTAAGGGTGAAGGTAACATGTAGCACACCAGCTTGACGACTCCATGATCAGTGAGTTGTACTAGTGCCGTCCTCATCAACTGGGCTCTGCTGTCAGTTTGTGGAGAACAGCACATTGTCCTCGTTAACAGTCTGGGTTGTTTGGTGATTTCCATGGGACTCCTCTTGGCCAGCAATTCAGTAGGAATCAGCCTAGTCCCAGTACTGGAAGGCCATTTGGTGATGAGAGATGGCCAGCTGGGACTCTATATCTCCTGTCTTCAAATTGCCTTCACATATTTTAGGAAATTTCTACTCTACTACGTTTTAATACCATTCCTCAAGGGCCCTTTAATTCCATCTTTCTCTCTATGCGTTCCCTATCTTATCTTATATTTCCACTCTACCTTTCCACCGCTTCCTCCTGTTTCTGCTAACCCTGGCTCTGTCCACCCATAAAATATATTCAATTTCCCCCTCACAGGAAGAGCCATATGTCACTACTGGTCACTTCCTCTATAGCTATCCTCTCTGGATGTACAGACTGGAATTTGATTATCATTTGTTTAGTGAATTATTCTATATATAAGTGAATAAATGCCATATTTATCTTTCTGTGTCTCAATTACCTCACTCAGGATGATTTTTTCTAATTCCATCCATTTGCCTGTGAATGTCATGGTGTCATTTATAACACAATTTCTTTATCCATTCTTCTGTTAAGGTATGTTAGGTTGTTTTTAGTTTCTGGCTATTGTGAATAGATCAGCAATGAACATGATTCAGCAAGTGTCCTTGGGGTAGGATTAAGCAAACATTAGATATGTGCCAAGAGTAACGATATAGCTGAATCTAGCAGTATTTTAATTCCCAAATTCCTGAGGAGCTGCCATATTGATGTCTATAATGGCTGTACAAGTTTTCACTCCTATCAGCAATGGAGACTGTTCCCTTTATTCCTCTACAGATAAAGTGAGCTATCACTTGTATTATTGATCTTACACATTCTGACAGGTGTAAGATAGAATCTCAAGGTAAATTCTATTCGCATTTCCCTGATGGTTGTGAATACTGAACATTTTTTCAAGTGTTTCTCAGCCATCTGGGTTTCCTCTATTGGGAACTCTCTGTCTACATATGTATGCTGTTTTTAATTTGTTTATTTGGTTGTTTGATATCTAGTTTCTGAAGTTTTTTTTATATATATTAGATATTAGTCCCTTATCATATGTGGAGTTGATAAACATCTGTTCCCATTTCGTAGGTTGTTGGCTTATCTGAATAATGGTGTCCTTTGTCTTACAGAAGGTTTTCAGGTTTGTGAGTTTCTATTTACTAATTGTTGATCTTAATAACTATGCTATTATAGTTCTGTACAGGCAGCCTTCTACTGAGCCGATGAGTTCAAGGTTATTCCTTACTTTCTTTTCTTTCAGGTTCAGTGTATCTGGTTTTATGTGGATGTCTTTAATCCAGTTGAATTTTGAGCAGGGTGATAGACACATACCTATTTGCATCCTTCTACATGTAGCCATCAACTTTGACCAGCACCATTTGTTAAAGATGCTGCTTTTTATCATTGTGTATTTCTAGCCTCTTTATAAAAAAATCAGGTATCCATGAGTGTGTAATTTGTGTCTGGGTCTTCAATTAAATTCCATTTTTCAATGTTGTTTTTACTTGTATGTAGGTGGAGGCTCTTTGTTCATTTCCTGGCAGCCCAGACCCAAAATAATCACACATAAACTATATTAGTTACAACACTGCTTGGTCAATAGATTAGGCTTTTTATTAACTAACTCTTGCATCTTAAATTAACCCATTTCTATTCATCTATGTATTGCCACAAGACTTGTGGTTTACCAGTAAGGTTCTCCGATGTCTGCCTCCTTCAGCAGCTACATGGCATCTCTTTGATTCTGTCTACTCTCTCTCTCTCTCTCTCTCTCTCTCTCTCTCTCTCTTCGGATTTTCCACCTGGCTTTACTCTATTAAGCCATTGGCCAAAAGCAGCTTCTTTATTAATCAATGGTAATAAAACATATTCACATTAAACAGAGGGGAATCCCACATCACCTCACTTTTCTGTCTAATTGAAAAAGACAGTTTATTTTAACACGGTAAAATTACATATAGCAAGACAGGTATCAAGTAAGAATTACAGTTACAATATTTATATCTACTTTATCTTTTATCACAGCTAAGGAATTCTATATTTATAACTATATATCTTCAACTCCATTAAAGACCCCAGAAGGATGTAATATTACCTAAGTTAACAGGAAGTAACACTGTAAGCAACTTTCAAAACTCTAGAATTGACAGAGACATCTCACTGCCTAGACAGTCACCCAAAGTTCTTCTGTAGCATTGGGGCATCCTTCTTCAGCCTACAGGCCCATAGTATCCAGCAGATTTTTCCATGAAGCAGGAAATNTCTCTCTCTCTCTCTCTCTCTCTCTCTCTCTCTCTCTTCGGATTTTCCACCTGGCTTTACTCTATTAAGCCATTGGCCAAAAGCAGCTTCTTTATTAATCAATGGTAATAAAACATATTCACATTAAACAGAGGGGAATCCCACATCACCTCACTTTTCTGTCTAATTGAAAAAGACAGTTTATTTTAACACGGTAAAATTACATATAGCAAGACAGGTATCAAGTAAGAATTACAGTTACAATATTTATATCTACTTTATCTTTTATCACAGCTAAGGAATTCTATATTTATAACTATATATCTTCAACTCCATTAAAGACCCCAGAAGGATGTAATATTACCTAAGTTAACAGGAAGTAACACTGTAAGCAACTTTCAAAACTCTAGAATTGACAGAGACATCTCACTGCCTAGACAGTCACCCAAAGTTCTTCTGTAGCATTGGGGCATCCTTCTTCAGCCTACAGGCCCATAGTATCCAGCAGATTTTTCCATGAAGCAGGAAATCTGAACGACTGTTTCACCTCTGTTGGGTTTGTCAGTCACTTTCTTCTGTATCCTGCAGAATGTCTGGCCGACTCTTTCATGATGCAGGAACCCTGAAGGACTGTCTCACCTTTAGGCAAGTTCAACAATTGTTTTTCTATGGGTCTTGTATATCCAGTTCAAACAGCATAATATCAAGCAGTCCAGGCAAGAGCAGTTTCTTGCTAAAATAGCTGACAAACTTCATAAAGAGTCTCTTCAACATCCATCATCCTCTTGAAGTAGATTGGTGCTGCCAGGAGCAGATGTGTCTCATCATGAAAAGTCCTAAGTTTTTAAAACATTTTAAATGCCATATTCTGATAGTCTTTGAAGGGTTTAAAGAATACCTAGCCATCTGAAATATATCTCTGTACAACTAGAAAATCAAACTAACTTGACTACAAGCTTAACTACTATAGATGACTATCTATTAACCTGTTTTTTAAGTACACAATACATTTTTTAATGAGCTGCACAAGCACAATACCTTAATTGAGAGCAGAAATATACATATAATGAAATTGGCATTAAATTTGTATCAATAAACTAAGATCCATACCAATTCAAAGTATTCATCTCTATAGCATATCCCCCTTTAAATTTAAATAAACATTTATAAACAATCATTTACAGAATTTGGACATTGTTCTCTAGACTACTTCTTGCTGATTTGGGGCACTGTTAATCAGGTTTTTCATGGGCTGTCCTGTGTGGTAGGTCCATCTCAGCCAGCAGTCCTAAAGCTGTCATAGATGTTGGACCATATGTACCATTGTTTCAGGGGGTCTTGTTTATCAAACCATATTAGATAGTAAGGTATCCACAGCTATCTATCCTTTGTGGAAAAAAGCAAAACCTCTTTTCCAAAGCAATATATCCGTAGAACCAAATTTTGTAGTCAAGATACCTTTAAAATATATATGTTAGTTTAGGTTAACAGCCCATAAAATGAAATGTCTCTCTGTACTTAGCTCATTCACAATCAAAAAAAATTAAAGAAAACACAATAGTATACATAATATAGACTTCTGTATATATTCCATCTTTACATGGCTTATTTTTCTTACTCTATTGCTTTTTCTACAAGTTTAATATTTATTTTATTATAATTACTCCTTTAATCTAAGACTGTCTGTACTCTTTTATACTGTAACTGTCTATACTCTTTTTCCTCTCTCTCTCAAACCTATGTACATTTATCCAACACTGTGACTCATTTAGAGGTCTTCTCCATCTGAATTTGTCTTTATTGCATACATATCTGTAATTATTATTTGACTAGGAATGTATTATCTTTTCTTTTAAATGCTCAATGGATTTGGCTAGGACCAACTCCATGGCCCTGCCTGTTGACTCCACCCAGTCCAACATGGTGGAGGCATGTTCACTGCCTCTGAGACCCATGCACATTGCCCCAGCTCCAGACAGCGGGTCTATGTCACCATTAAGCAATTTATAACACTACTCATAGACCCCATTTAAGTACTCAACATCCTGAAACAGATAGAGCTGTTCCTGCAACTAGCAAAAACAAGGAATTCCTCCCCTAAAGAATCCATGCAGCCTTTGCTGCCAAAGCTGAGTCAGGAAGACCTCTCTTAATGGAGCCACAGCACCCCTGCTTGGTGTCAACAATCAGAGCCCATCTGAATAAAAAAAAAANAGGCTGCCAAGAAGCTGCGCTAAACTCTGTGTTTTTGTGTCTAGAGTTCCTTTCTAAAGCTCTCTCAGGTTTTATGTGGATATAGTCAGCCCACGCTGGTGCACCAATTTGTAGGTGGAGGCTGTGTGTTTGGTTCCTGGCTGCCCAGACCCTGTGGCTTACCAGTAAGGTTCTCCGGTGTCTGCCTCCTCTGGTAGATACATGGGAGTCTCTTTGACTCTGCCTACTCTCTCTACACATCTCTGTTTGCATTTTCTGCCTGATTTTACTCTGTTAAGCCATTGGCCAAAAGAAGTTTCTTTATTAACCAATGGTAATAAAACATATTCACAGTATACAGAGGGGAATCCCACATCACCAGTATATCTTAGTTAGGTTTTCTATTGCTATGAAGAAACACCATGACCACTACAACTCTTACAAAGGAAACCATTTAATTAAATGCTCTTCTTTCAATTTGAGTGACTGCTGTTCCAATGAGGCAGAGGAAAAGGAGAGGGTGGGAAAGTACTGTGTGAAAGAAACTAAGTTATGATTGATATGATTAATAAGACATATCTAGGCATTGAAGAATTAATTACTTATTAAAATATCTAAGAAAACTGTGCTAAGGAGTAGGTTATAGGAGTCATTTGCATGGAGTCTGGCATGAGAGGCGAGAGAGTGCTAGGTGTCACGTAGAGATGGTTATGCAAATTTTATAGCAAAGAGCTGACTGAGGCTCAGTAGATGGAAAATTGTTAAGTATCAAGGTGAAGAGTATTCTGACTAAACAGACCTACAGGAATCTTGCTGTTGGCCATGGGAGGAGACACAACCTGGGGCATTGGTGGAGAAAAGGGCTTTTTATCCCACGGAGATGATTATCAGATAGTAAGCATGAAGGTTCATGCTAAACTGACCTAATAGCATTGTTGTCTGAAAGAGGAGGTTACAAAGACTTGCACAGACAGGCTTAGCACAAGATTTAGAGGTCTAAATTAAGAAGAGCCAAGTATAATTTAACAGATTTTCCATATAAACAGGTATCCCAACCACTTGCAGCAACAGTGACAACTTCCTTTCTCTGGATTAAACATCCACAAATGCTTCTTTTGCGTTACAGATTCTGTAGACCAAATTTAGTCTTTTTCCGCGTTTGATAGTGTAAGGGAGACAGGTATTGTATCTTCTTTTCCTACTTGGTTGGGAAACATGTTCATGAAATAATGAACAGGGGGAAAATTATGTCTCTATGTATTACCTACTATTCTGTTGCTGTAATGGAACACCTTGACCAGGGCAATTTATAGAAAGAATGATTTATTTGGGGCTTCTGATTCCACACGATTAGGGTTCACAGCAAGGGTGGCAGCAGGTGGCAGACATGACAGCTAGACCAGGGGCCGAGAGCTCACATCTTGAAACACAAACAAGAAGCAGAGAGCACGCTAGAAACAAGTGCAAGGCTTTGGATACTCAAAGCCCACACTTGGTGACATGTTTCCACCCATTAAAGCCAGATCTCCCACAGCTACCCAAACCACATCACCAACTGGGGACCAAATACATAGATGTCCAAGAATATGGTGACATCTCATTCAAACCAAAAACTATGTAATAAATATTATTTATCCTTATAAAGTAAGAAAGTTGAACACATGATATTGGGACCTAATTCATTCCATTTAAGAAAAATTATGTTTTATTTATGTATTTTAAATTTGGGGGAGGGCGTGCGTGTGGAGGTCAAGGAAGATGTGCAGGAGTCAGGTTTCTGCTTCTACTATTAAGGGGCTTAAATTCAGGTCACCAGGTTTTCTGTAAACTGTGTTTATAATGCAAGATTTATCTTGCAGAGCCACTATTTATCTTATCAAATGGCCTATTAAGGGGCTACTGCCACTGGACCCATACCTACAATAGTTAAAATGGGAACTTGCATGCATTATATGTGTCACTCAATGAAAAGAATGACAGACCACATGGTGCTTCTGGGCACCAAATGAATCTCAATCAGAAAACTCTGTAAATTTTAATATGTGCAAAAGTGTGCAAATTATGATCCCATTTTTATCAAGTAATATTGTGGAAATGGAAAGATGATTGCTTAACCAAGAAAGGATTTCTATAAAGAATGTATATTTTATATTATTGAGGGAATCACAATGATTTGGAACATTTCTGAACCTTGGGTTGTTGTGAAAATAGATTCTTCTCTCATGCAGTACGCCCTGATCATAATTTCCCTCCCTCTGCTCCTCCCAGATTCCTGACCTCATCTCGCCCCAGATCAATCCCCCTCCATTTCCTCTTCGGAAAAAAGCAGGCCTCCAAGAGATGACAGCCAAACAGGACAAAACAAGAGACAGTAAGACAAGACAAAAGTCCTCATGTTGAGGTTGGACAGGAGAAAAAGAGTCCCCAAGCAGGCAGAAGAGACAGAGACATACGTGTGCCCAATCATGGGAGTCCCACAAAACACCAAACTCACAGATATATACTCTGAATACTTGGTACAGACCCATGTAGGCCCTGAAGCACCATGCTTCAGTCTCTCTGAACCCATGAGAGTCCTGCTTAGTTGATTTGGTGAGCCATGCTCTCCTGAAGACCTCTACTTTTAAGTTCTGGGTTGCAGTAGCTAATGGTTACTATTATGTACTTATGATTTCTTCTGCCTAAAACTGTCTTAAGTTCTCTTTGTTTTACATTGTAACATTGAGGTCCATGAGGTGTCTTAACTTAAATCTCAGGAGAGACACTAGGTTTCCATACAGCAAAACCCAGAGAGTAAAACTGAAGAAATTTCCATATTTTTCATTTGCCTTTTTCCACTTATTAACACAGCCTTTACAAATGATTCTTATATCATGAATCAGTTGCTAAAGACAGAAGATGTCAAAGTATCTCTGAGAAAGCAGACCAGGCAAGATGCGCAACCAGTGGAGGCTTCGCAGGAGACCTCATCCCGTCCTGTCATCCCCTGTCCCACCCAAGGCTTTGACCTTGACCATCTCCTCTCTGTTTCAAGACAACCTTCCTCTAACTATTCTCTTTATTTAAAATCTCCTATTTAATTTTGATTTGTGTGTGTGTGCATTTTACCTTAACCATTTGTGTGTCCAGTGCTCAAAGGGAGAAGAAGAGAGAATTGGATTCCCTGGAACTAGAGTTAAAGATTGTTGGGAGCCACAGGAGGACTATGGGAGCTCAACTTGGGTCTCCTGCAAGACCAGCAAATGCTCTTAAGTGCAGAGCTGTCTCTCTGACCCCTCTTCTATCTATTTTTGTGAGACCCGCCTGGATTCAAGCCATATGCTGGGGAAGCATCCTAGGGTCTGTATTCCTACCAACAGACACTAGACTTGAAAATATTGACTCATACTACTCCAGGGTGTGTTTCTTATTCAAAGTTAAAAGCATGGTTATGTTGAGAATCCATTAAAGAGTCCCTGGAAACACGGGCTTCTTAAAAGACCCACAAGCAAAATAGAGGGGTGCTAAGTGATCCTAGGACTCAAGGCTCATTCCTTAGCATCCTCTANGCAACCAGTGGAGGCTTCGCAGGAGACCTCATCCCGTCCTGTCATCCCCTGTCCCACCCAAGGCTTTGACCTTGACCATCTCCTCTCTGTTTCAAGACAACCTTCCTCTAACTATTCTCTTTATTTAAAATCTCCTATTTAATTTTGATTTGTGTGTGTGTGCATTTTACCTTAACCATTTGTGTGTCCAGTGCTCAAAGGGAGAAGAAGAGAGAATTGGATTCCCTGGAACTAGAGTTAAAGATTGTTGGGAGCCACAGGAGGACTATGGGAGCTCAACTTGGGTCTCCTGCAAGACCAGCAAATGCTCTTAAGTGCAGAGCTGTCTCTCTGACCCCTCTTCTATCTATTTTTGTGAGACCCGCCTGGATTCAAGCCATATGCTGGGGAAGCATCCTAGGGTCTGTATTCCTACCAACAGACACTAGACTTGAAAATATTGACTCATACTACTCCAGGGTGTGTTTCTTATTCAAAGTTAAAAGCATGGTTATGTTGAGAATCCATTAAAGAGTCCCTGGAAACACGGGCTTCTTAAAAGACCCACAAGCAAAATAGAGGGGTGCTAAGTGATCCTAGGACTCAAGGCTCATTCCTTAGCATCCTCTACAAGAGGCTTTTGCAATCTCCCTCATATCTGACCATGACAACACATCACTCCATCCTCCAGGACAGAGTGGAATCAAATTTCTGAAAACATCTGGACTGACAGAGCCTGGGGCCCAAGGCTCTCAACAACACAGACAATCATAAAGATGCTTGGATTGTTGGGTGGGGCTTTGTGGCCCGAGATTGGGGATTTAAAGACGGAATGGTGTGCAACTGGGCTATATTCTGGAGGCCCAGGAACCACTGAGGAGCTGAGTTAGTGAAGTGCACAAGGACAGCATTGGACATCTCAGGTGAGCCCTGGCTCTGCCAAAGTAGACTGGGAACTGGAGGAGAGCCCTGGAGAGACTCCCTGGAGAAGGAGGCAGACCCACCATGAATGAGGAAATCTTAGGAGTCTTGGTGAGAAGCAGGGGAGCATGAGAGGAGGATTGAACAAGTCAACCAGGCCCCTCAGGCATCCCACTTTGTGCTGGATCCCTGTGAGTACAAGTCTAGCCTGGTCACAGGGAGTATCATTTGTCCCTTGTACAATGGCAGCCTAGTGGTTCCCATTAAGGTAGAATTACCTTTTCCCATATTAAAACAAGTTAAAACCTCAGGTCTCGTCTGGCCTGTACAGACAGAACACCAAGCAGCGTGGCCCTAACCTAGCATCTTCTTGGGAAGGTAAACTGAAGAATGCAAAGACTGGAGTTGAGCATACTAAGAGTGGTCTCCTCTTTACTCCACGCATACTAGTGGCTCTGGGTTGTAGTGACATGTCCTTGTGAGCCCCTTCCTCCGTGAGGCAGTGCTCAGAGATTCAGGGGGCACAGAGATAACTGTGTGTCGGAGGAAGAAGTAGATGTTGTCGTTCCTAGGTTCTCAAGAAAGGAGAGGTTAGACTGTTATAATTCAAGAGGGGAGGGTTCAAGNGGATTGTTGGGTGGGGCTTTGTGGCCCGAGATTGGGGATTTAAAGACGGAATGGTGTGCAACTGGGCTATATTCTGGAGGCCCAGGAACCACTGAGGAGCTGAGTTAGTGAAGTGCACAAGGACAGCATTGGACATCTCAGGTGAGCCCTGGCTCTGCCAAAGTAGACTGGGAACTGGAGGAGAGCCCTGGAGAGACTCCCTGGAGAAGGAGGCAGACCCACCATGAATGAGGAAATCTTAGGAGTCTTGGTGAGAAGCAGGGGAGCATGAGAGGAGGATTGAACAAGTCAACCAGGCCCCTCAGGCATCCCACTTTGTGCTGGATCCCTGTGAGTACAAGTCTAGCCTGGTCACAGGGAGTATCATTTGTCCCTTGTACAATGGCAGCCTAGTGGTTCCCATTAAGGTAGAATTACCTTTTCCCATATTAAAACAAGTTAAAACCTCAGGTCTCGTCTGGCCTGTACAGACAGAACACCAAGCAGCGTGGCCCTAACCTAGCATCTTCTTGGGAAGGTAAACTGAAGAATGCAAAGACTGGAGTTGAGCATACTAAGAGTGGTCTCCTCTTTACTCCACGCATACTAGTGGCTCTGGGTTGTAGTGACATGTCCTTGTGAGCCCCTTCCTCCGTGAGGCAGTGCTCAGAGATTCAGGGGGCACAGAGATAACTGTGTGTCGGAGGAAGAAGTAGATGTTGTCGTTCCTAGGTTCTCAAGAAAGGAGAGGTTAGACTGTTATAATTCAAGAGGGGAGGGTTCAAGACATAGGGTAACTCCTGCAATGCAGTAAGCTGGAAGATGTCCAATGTCTCTCAGCTCTTGAAGTTACCTTACTTTGTACAAATCCTAAGTCCGCTGTACCTTATGTCCTCAGTTACAACTTTTGGAATACTGGGATATATAAACATCTGTCTGATAAGTGAAGCTCACAATACTTATTATTTCCTTCCCTAGAGCAGCCATGAGCAGCTACTCATGTGTGTAGCTTAACAAAGACTTCCATGTGTTTTCTTTAAACAAGCCACAGCATTAGCCTTTTGCATATTGCTTAGGTAAATGCTTGGAATGGTCCTAACAGTCTCGATCTACCATTTGTACCTTAATTTTTCAGTAAAGAAGGAAACACTTTGGTAACTTTGACATACATAGACTGGGATTTCTCCCTTTTTCCTCCAGGCACTTGAGACATGAATCCTGCTGTCTTCCTAGTCATCCTGTGCTTGGCAGTAGCCTCAGCTGCTGAATCCCCTGATGTCACTCTGGATGTCAAAGATCAAGAGGAGACACTAACAAATGAGAAACCGGTTGGTAACATGGAAACTATACAAAAGGATCTCAGAACTCGTCCTTGTTCTTTGGAATACATAGGAATAAAGGAGGTCATAGTGGTCAACCATGACCAAGGAACTGTTTAAAGTTGTGTACTATGAACACAGGGTGTCTTCCATTGCTGAAATGCAGGGTATGGAGACTAGCTGGCTGTGGTGTCCTGAGATCCCTCTCCAGGTTTCTCTTTATCTGTCACAGCAAGCCCAATTGGTTGGCTTGTGTTTGGACTTAAGATGAAAGAAACACTCACTTACGTTATTTCTAGGTTGAAGAAGAACAAACAGTGACATGGGATGAGTTTATAAAGAAGATTGAACAGGGCAATAAGGAAAACAGCCTGGAGAATGACAATGTCAACCTACATAAAAATGTCTTTGATGGTCTGGTGAGTGTGGCTTAGATGGCTTAGCTCTGTGCTTCTTCACTTCGCATTCTGATAGTTAGTCTGTTGGTTTACAATGTTTTATTTACTTTTTCCACGAAGATTCCAGAAGAATTCAAGAAGGAGATGAATGAACCTTTATTCACAATGTTTGAAGAGGAGGACAAAGCTCAAACACAGCCAGTTGACGATTTTCCTAAATTTGAGGATTGGGCAGGGAGTGGTGATACAATTCCTATCCAGGATCAGGTATGATGCTGTCACATTCCTACCCTGTTAACAGAGATTTCTGTCCTGCCTGGTCCCACAGCCATTCATTCCCAAAGACACAGAGGTTGCCCTATTAGCTCAGGCTTTCTTATTAACTAACTCTTACATCTTACATTAACCCATAATTCTTTTCTGTGTTCGCCATGTGGCTTGGTACCTTTATCAGTGACATATTCTCATCTTGCTTCCTCTGAGTCTGGGTGATAACTGTAGACTGAGCCCTTCCTCTTCCCAGAATTCTCCTGTTCTGGTTGCCCCACCTATACGTCCTGCCTGGCTACTGGCCAATCACCATTTTAAAAAGTGACAAATCTTTACATTTGTCACTTACATTTACAATATAAGACCATTGTCCCACAGCATCACCCTGAACTGCCACTGGGAAGCCAAAAAGGAACTGGAGTTCTCACTCATGTCAGCTGTGGAACAACACACAGCTCACTATTTGACTAAGTGTTCTGCCCTGTGGATTGTGGCTAGAGGCAATAACTGCTTGTAGGTTACAACCTTCTCCTGCTCAGGGTAGATGTCCTGCCTGATGGGCTTTAAACATGGCTGGTGCCCTTGAAGGGCAGGTGCTCCAGGGGAGGAACTGTGACAAACCCACCTTGCTGCAATCTTTCTAATCCACACAATGTGTGCCTTGCTTCCAGCCTGAGTAACATGGATGGCAACGTAAAGTAGCCAAGGAGTGAAGCGACCACTGTGCCTTTGTCTCAGAGCCTCCTGCCCCAAGATGTGAGCTGCCTGATGATGAGGAAGAAGGTGTGAACTAGAGGAAGGGAGCAGAGCAGAAGGGACCTCAACATCTCAGAATCCAACACTCAAATCCCTTCAGAGCCACACTGTGGTGTGAACTCCAAGGCATGATCACACTAAAATAAAAAACCTTACAAACACTTTAANCCACTGGGAAGCCAAAAAGGAACTGGAGTTCTCACTCATGTCAGCTGTGGAACAACACACAGCTCACTATTTGACTAAGTGTTCTGCCCTGTGGATTGTGGCTAGAGGCAATAACTGCTTGTAGGTTACAACCTTCTCCTGCTCAGGGTAGATGTCCTGCCTGATGGGCTTTAAACATGGCTGGTGCCCTTGAAGGGCAGGTGCTCCAGGGGAGGAACTGTGACAAACCCACCTTGCTGCAATCTTTCTAATCCACACAATGTGTGCCTTGCTTCCAGCCTGAGTAACATGGATGGCAACGTAAAGTAGCCAAGGAGTGAAGCGACCACTGTGCCTTTGTCTCAGAGCCTCCTGCCCCAAGATGTGAGCTGCCTGATGATGAGGAAGAAGGTGTGAACTAGAGGAAGGGAGCAGAGCAGAAGGGACCTCAACATCTCAGAATCCAACACTCAAATCCCTTCAGAGCCACACTGTGGTGTGAACTCCAAGGCATGATCACACTAAAATAAAAAACCTTACAAACACTTTAACCCATGTTCTCAACTCTTTTATATTAATAATTCTCAGAATGACTTTTAGATATAACTTTTAAAAAGAACAAGTAAAGCTATGTCTTTAAAATAAAGTTCTATTTAAAATGCACTATCCTGGTTTCTATTTTGTGCAAATTAAATTTTAATTAATTTATTTATTTGCTTTATATACCAACCACAGTTTCCCTTCCCTCTTCTCCTCTAGTTCCCTCCCCCACCTCCCTCCTACCTACTCTCATACATATGAGCGTATCTAGCTGAGACAGGCCCAACCTCCCCCCCGCATCAAGAGCAGGCAAGGCATCCCACCATAGTGAATATTTTCCAAAAAGCTAGCTCATGTGTCAGAGACGGGTCCTGGTCCCACTGCTCAGGGGCCTAGAAAAGACCATGCTACACAACTGTCATCCAGATGCAGAGGGCCTAGGTTGATCCCATGCCATCTCCCTAGCTGTGCAAAGTCTGTGAGCTCCCACTAACTTGGGCCATCTGTCTCTGTGGGTTCCTCTATCACGATCTTGAACCCATCCTCCTTGTTCATATAATCCCTCCTACCTCTCTTCTACTAGAGTCCAGGAGCTCTGCCTAGTGCTTGGCTGTGGATCTCTGCATCTGTTTCCATCAGTTACTGGTTGAAGGCTCTATGATGACAATTAGTGTAGTCACCAATCTGATTACAGTGGAAGATCAGTTCTGGCACACTCTTAACTATTGCTAGGAGTCTTAGCTGGGGTATAGAATGAGCCCCCACAGATTTCCGTGGCAGACTTGACTCTGGAGTGTTATTTTCTAGCTTTTGATCTGGCTTTTGTGATTGTTACCTGCTGCCCCTGTATATTCTGTTTGAAGTCTTATCTGAGAGTCTTCCTGGGGGATCAAAGCCTATGAAAGCTTAGTTTAAGGAACCTCCAGAAAACTGTGGTATTCTTAGCTGAGAATTTGCATTTGGTCTTGTCCCTCTGGGGAACTCAGATCAAAGACTTTGGTATCAGAATTGACTTGATACAAGTGTGAATTGTATTAGAATAAAAGGACCCTTTGCTCATATCTCAATCTGAGAGAAGCTGAGTCCTCCTGCAACTGGAAAGCCTAAAATCATCCTTGAGGTGGCTCTGTACTTCTTCCCATAAACTTGTGTGAACATCCATACCTACACCAGAGTGACACCACTGGGTTCATCCTTGTGGGTTCCTAGGAATTTCCCTAGCACCAGGCTTCTCCCTAACCCCATATTGGCTTCCTCTATCAAGATGTCTATTTTGTTACCCTCCTCCTCTGCCCTAACCTCAACTAGACCATCCTGATCCCTCATTCACAATCCCTTTTCCCTCCCCATCTCCCCATACTCCCAGTTTACCCGGGACATTTCATCTATTTTCTCTTCCCAGGGAGATTCATGTGGTCCTCTTAGGGTCCTTCTTGTTACCTAGTTCTCTGGGACTGAGGATTGTAGCCTGGTTATCCTTTGTTTTACATCTAATATTCACTTATGAGTGAGTATATACCATGTTTGTCTTTTGGGGTCTGGGTTACCTCACTCAGGATCTAGTTCTATCCAATTGCCTACAAATTTCATGATGCTGTTGCTTTTTCCCACTGAGAAATACTAATATCCCATTGTGTTAATGTATCACATTTTCTTTGTCTATTCTTCAGGAGATGTGATCTAAGTTTTTCTCCAGGTTCTGGCTATTACAAAGAAAGCTCCTATGACCATATCTAAGCAAATGTCCTTGTGGTCTGATTGAGCATCCTTTGGATATATGCCCAAGAGTAGTATGCTGGGTCTTAATTGATTTTCAATTTTCTGAGAAATCACCATACTGATTTCCAAAGTGGCTGTACAAGTTTGCACTCCCACCAGCAATGAAGAGTTCCCCTTACTCCGCATCTTCTCTAACATAGGCTATCATTAGTGTTTTTAATCTTAGCCATTCTGATAGGTGTAAGATCTCAGAGTCATTTTGATTTGCATTTCCCTAATAACTAATGATGTCGAACAAGTCTTTAAGTGTATCTTGCCCATTTGCAATTCTTCTGTTGGAAATTCTGTTTAAATCTGTACCCCATTTTTAATGGGATTAGTTGGTATTTTGATGTGTAGTTTCTTGAGTTCTTTATATATTTTGGATATCAGTCTTCTGTCAGATGTTGGGTTGGTGAATTTTCCCATTCTGTAGGCTGTCGTTCTATCTTATTCACCATGTCCTTTGCATTAGAGAAGCTTCTCAGTTTCAGGAGGTCTCATGTAATAATTGTCTATCTCAGTGTCTGTGCTACTGGTGTTCAATTCAGGAAGTGGTCTCCTATGCCAATGCATTCAAGGCCATTTCCTACTTTCTCATCTATCAAGTGCAGTGTAACTGGATTTATGTTGAAGTCTTTGATCCACTTGGACTTGAGTTTTGTGCATGGCAAGAGACAGGTATCTATTTGCATTTTTCTACATATTGACATTCAGTTATACCAGCACTATGTTTTAAAGATGTTTTCTTTTTTTCATTGTACAGTTTTGGCTTCTTTGTCAAAATTCAGGTGTTCATAGGTGTGTGGATTAATATTAGGGTCTTCAATTTAATTCCGTTGGTCCAAATGTCTGTTTTAGACATAGATCTTGAAGTCAGGGATGGTGATGCCTCCAGAAGTACCTTTTATTATATAGGATTATTTTACTTTGAAGAAGTCAAACTTTTGCTCTTTGCAAATGATATAATAATATATAGAAGAGACCACAAAAATTCTACCAGTGAACGTCTACAGTTGATAAACATCTTTGGTAATGTGGCAGGATACATAACTAACTCAAAAAATCAGTAGTTCTCCTATATACAAATGACAAATGGACTGAGAAAGAAATCAGAGAAGCATCATTGTTTATGTTAGGCACCAATAATATAAATTATCTTGGGGTAAACCTAACTAAACAAGTGAAAGACCTGTTTGACAAGAACTTTAAGTCTTGGAAGAAGGAAATTTAAGAAGATATCAGAAAATGGAAAGATCTCCCACACTCTTTGATAGGTTGGGTCAACATAATAAGAATGATTATCTTACCAAAAGCAATCTACAGATTCAATGCAATTTCCATCAAAATCCCAACACAATTCTTCACAGGCCTCAAAAGACCAATACTGAACATCATATGGAAAAAACAAAAAAAAAACAAACAGGACAGCTAAAACACTCCTGTACAATAAAGGATGGCCATTTTCAATATATTAATCTTACTGATTCATGATCATGGGGGCAATCTTTCCATCTTCTGATAACTTCTTGAACTTCTTCTCAATGATTGATGATTTTGATGATATTTTGCCCTTTGGGAATTATTTCTTCCTTTTGTTCTAAATCTTTCAGGCACACTATTTAGTCACCAATATGAGATCTATCAATTTTTTATGTAAGTACTTAGTGCCATGAACTTTCCTCTTAGGACCACCTTCATTGTGTTCATAATTTTGGGCATGTTATGTATTCATGTTTATTTAAATTTGAAAAGGTTTTTGATGGGGAAGCTCAGCCAATCACATCTGGCTTGGGTGTGGCCACCTGGAGCCAGGTAGATAAACCGGGGAGATAGGTACGTGCAGTGCGGTGCTCGCCTGACCCGTTTGGACATCGGAACTTTTACTCCGATCGCGTGAGTTTCCCCATTTTCAATTATTAAATTATATCTGTTGCTCTTGGGGAAAAAAGAGGGATAATTGGTGATGGGATAACAGATTGGTATTTGTGAGCTATTGTTTTTAGACAATTAATTGGTATCGATTCTTGTATATTGATACAAAGTTAAATTATATTGAATATTGTATGCAAGTATGCTTCTACCTNAAGCTCAGCCAATCACATCTGGCTTGGGTGTGGCCACCTGGAGCCAGGTAGATAAACCGGGGAGATAGGTACGTGCAGTGCGGTGCTCGCCTGACCCGTTTGGACATCGGAACTTTTACTCCGATCGCGTGAGTTTCCCCATTTTCAATTATTAAATTATATCTGTTGCTCTTGGGGAAAAAAGAGGGATAATTGGTGATGGGATAACAGATTGGTATTTGTGAGCTATTGTTTTTAGACAATTAATTGGTATCGATTCTTGTATATTGATACAAAGTTAAATTATATTGAATATTGTATGCAAGTATGCTTCTACCTCTGTTTAAAACATTTTTATGTATTTATATATATTGTATTGATATATATACTTAGCATATTGCAGTGTACATTTCTACCTCTGATCAAGATACTTACACATTGTTAACATTTGAAGGCCATTGTTCTTATTTATTGCACAGTTGTTTATTGTCTTAGTCTCTAAGTTAGATAGATATTGAGAATTGTAGATCAATAGTCATTTATGCCTGTCATATTTATAGTTAGGCTAACCAGGTTCTTTAGATACATAGATTATATTCATTATAGATTGTATAACCTTCAACCTCTTCAAAGAGCTGTAGAAAATGGCATTTAAGCTAATTTAGAGTTCTGTGGTATTGAGACACAATCGCTCCTGGCAACTCCGATCTATTCCCTAGAGATTGTTGAGCACCAAAGACACTCCACTTGGAGCTTGTCTTCTTCTTGGCAGAACTGGCCTTTGGGCAAAGAACTGCCCATACCTCAACCACTGAC